>CM030184.1:4918944-5058944 GCA_017639675.1 Aplochiton taeniatus
TCCCCTCTAACAAATTGTCTTACCAGCATTACATCTTGGATGTCACCGAACCTTCTTGAATTAAATGATGATGAAACTTGAGTTACTTGTGTTTGGACTAAAGTGCCAGTGTATTAAAAGGCTGGGCCTCCGTTACAGTAAGTAATGGCCAGTAATGAAGTATACGTAATTTGTATTGAACTTAACCGCCCTTTTCAAGCATCTGCACTTTACTCAAGTTTTTGACTCCTTCTTTTGTGCGATATAGGCTGTTGCTCGTTACTGTGATGTGGAGAACATGGATTGTCAAAAAGAGCCTACAGAATAATATGAAACACTTTCTGAAGCCTACCAATCAAGAGTGCAGCACGTGTTCGGATCGGCTCATGACATTTGTTTGATCGTAGAAATTTAAATGGAAGACTTCTACTTTTAGTGGACTAATATTTAGCAAGGGGTATACTTTCACTCGAATACAGGATTTGTGTACTTCGTCCACCAAAAGTAGTTTTGAATCTCAAACATTTTATCAGAGAGGCATACTATTTAATTTGAGAATTAATCATTTATATTGTTAAAAAACGCAGGGAAGTTGACGAATGCTTTTATCACAAGTCACCTAGTTTCCTGGAATTATTTATTCTCCAGCCTGCCAATCAAGCCAGTTCAAAATTGTACATGATTTAAAATACTTCAGCCAGATTTTAAAACAACTGAAAAGAGAGAACACATCTGCCCTGTCCTACAAGAATATTTTAGCTTCTATGCTCAAACTGTGTAATGCTCTTTCCTTCCATATTCGATAAGCTGGATCTTTTAAAACAGGTCTTTTAATTAAAAGTACATTTTAGGAGAGATTATGTAATTCAATAAAACATTTTTGGGTTTCATAGGTTTAATTCTCAGTCATATAAAGCGCATTGAGCTAAACCTGTATTGTGCTATACAAATAAAGATTATTATTATCATTACTGCAGGTATAAACATAGCTCTGCATCCATTCTGTCATTCTGCTTCACCCATCAGGGTCTTCCTTATTCCCTGGGTTTTAACTTGGTTTCACCAGAGAAGCTGGGATGCCACTGATCCCTTTTTACTGTCAGCACTAAGCATTAATCTAGATCAAAGGAATCTTGTGAGGCAATGTAATCATTTTATATCATGTCCTCTATCACAATGTCTTATTAAAATGACAAGCGGAATAGTGCCGAATACTTGTATAATTATATTGTATAATATTGGTGATAAAGCTTGAAGATAGGCTGCCTGCAAAATTGTAGGAGATTTAGGTCAGACAGAATAACTATCCTGCATTGATATCCTCAGTTCTCTTTTCGTGTAGCTCCTTCCAGCCCCGCCCCCTGCCTGACTTCTGACTGAAAAAAAAACCAACTCGTAGCAACCTAGCTGTGCCTCTGGTGAAACCAAATGAAAAGCAAAAAACACCAAGTTACAGCATTGACCCTGCATTAAGTTCAGTACAAATATTGAATGGACAAAGTGTACGCCTTCACAAACTGTTTTAAGTGGTTTGGTGAAAGTTAAAGGAAGATGAGTCTCATGGGAGCCTGTTTATTTAAATAGCCTTTGTTATGTAATGCTAAATGTTCCTCATGTCCCACATAACGAAGGAGTTAATTCTACCTGCAGATTTTGATATGGCTTTAACATGAATGATAGAGCAGTTTATTGGACAAGAAAACGCTTTGAAATCAAAGTGGACAAGGCTGTTGATCATGTTAAAAAACATTAACGCAGATTACTTAAGTGGGGATTATATTATTTAAATCTGTTCCAAACCATAACAATCACCCAGTACCAGTGTACATTATGTTATTACTGTTTCCACAAGTTTCTTCACTGTGGCTGGGGATCAATTGCCCTTAAACAAATTGAATTAAATAAAATTGTATAAACTATAGACAGCTATTTGTGGGGAAAAGGCTATGCTCTGTAATATATTACAATAACAATAGTTGAGTGGAAGGGGGGGCCCAAGAATTTCCACTTACCCAAACGGGGAGTGACTGAACAATTTTGGATGCTTTTTAAATTGTCCTTGCCTATTTGGCTATCCCTACAGGATCATAATTAGATAAATTTAGAACCAGCCGCGAATTAAAGAACAGGATGTGGTAAAGAAACAACTTTTATTTTCAAATGTATCCAGCCCTATTCAGGTGGTTGTCTTGATAACAAATATGCAATATAATATTTAATACTGCATTGTTTATGTATGCCAGAACCTTTTGCGGAACAAATAAAAGGCAGTTCATGCACAACTCTTTTTTTCTTCTTCATTAAGGCACCATTCTAACTTATTGGCCTCCTGAATCACAATCTTTGATACTGTATAGGCGTGTTGAGTAAACTAATGGCAGTCATTTGGTAAAAGATTTTTTTCTCTCTACAACAACACCGATTCAACTTTACATTACTTTTTTCATGTGCACATTTTTCACAAAATAACTTATTTTTTTACAGTTTTCTAGTCATGCAGCTAAGAACCTGGACCATTTGAACTAACATATGTGCCAAAATAGCTTTCTGCTTACAGCTTGATTTAGGCTTAATGCATCTATGACTACACACTGCCTTTAAGCTGTTTAAACCAGAGATTTAAATAACCTGTTTTCAGCAGCTCTGTAACTGTTATTTCTCATCTCTCATAGTGCATTTACATTCAAGGTTCAAAGTACACATCACATCATGGCAACCCTGACCATTTTCTACCGTAAAAGGTAATTCTTCCCTCTCTTTTTTTTCCACTTAAGCCATGAGTATGTCATACATTGACAATGGACATATGAGCATATGTGGAAATCCAAACTGTAGCCACCAGCTTTGAAACGCTCTTTAGGCCATCAAATAAGACCATTTTGGTTCACAACTGTCCATTGACAACTGATATACATACAGATTTTTTTTCACTCTAGCTCATTCAAAGTTATCATCAAGTTATCAAGTTTACCTAGTCTTTAAGTGCAAGGAGCAGTTACTGTCCAAATTGTCATATGCCGTATGCTTGGATGGGTGGAAGGCATAACGCTAACCTTCACTTTCGTCTATCAGCAACTCATTCTGATACACTGATTATACTCAATGGCCACAGTAAATCCCAAGGGCAAGAAGCATCTGATCATAATCTCCATTTACTGTCATGCTCTGATGAATGATAAAAAACTAAACAAGCATACATATGGCATATCAGAGGCAAATTGTTCAACATTTGGAAATGATGTATTTACACAATATTAAGTTTTAATGAACTAATATACTAACTAATATTGCACTATCAATACAATAAATTGACTAAATAACCCAAACAGGATCAAACAATTATTATGGTAAAAAAATAAAGGGAACATCAAAGGTCTCCAAATCCAGATGTTTTTTAAGTGTTGTTTTAATTGTTATGATTGAAAACACATTTTTAAAAGTAAAACTATTAGAAAAAAACATGTATATGAATAAATAAACAAAAACAGAATTTGTAAAAAAAATAAAAACATTGTTTTGGGCGCTACAATTTCCACTCTACTGCCATTCACTCCCTTTTCTGTAGAGCGTTTAAGTATTTTAAATATAATGTTCTTTAATCAAGGTCTTATCAGTCTCTTGCTTTAAAAGTAGTTGATACAACCTTAAAATCTATTTTTAATTTAACAAGGAGCCTGAACCAAAAAGGAATGCTACAGCAGACATTCCTAAACTTTATTCACAACTCTGATCAGCATAAGATGACTAAGATGAAGATTTTTCATTTAAAAAATGGAACACTTCCATGTGAACGTGGACCTACGGTAATGCAACGAGATATAAGATACTTTCCAGATCAAAAATAGGTCTGATAAAATAATAATAATACGTCATTTAAATCCCATGGCTTTGTTATATTAGCTCTGATTACTTTTTAAATTCAAGTATTTAATCATAAATATTGTATTGTACTTTCAAAGTTAACTACAAAATTCAAAACGAAAAACATTTTATTTATTTACTGTAAATTACCTCTTGTGGCCTCCTGCAGTACCTTCTAGGCCCACCAGGGGGCTGCACCCCACACTTTGGGAAACACTGCTACAGCATTTTGCACTAGCTGAAAATTGGACAGGGAATACCTACCTAAAGGTAAACAAATGTTTATCGCAGTTGCAATCGCATTAACTCTAGAGGAAATGAAGGCATGATTCACATCCAAATTGTGGTAACAAAAATGATCTTACTTTAGAGGTAATAGCCAAAGTAAACTTTTCTGAACTTCAGAAGTGAGAGCAGTTACAGAATTACCCCCATATGCCTATTAGAATTAAAATCCTACCAACAGATCATATATGGTTGAGGAACAGCAGTTGTATTTGAGGGTCAAATATGATTTCCGTGTAATATGTGTTTGTTATTTTAACTTAGAACACTAATACTCAGCATCTTCATAAGCTTTGTCCAAAAAAGGAAACTTGCATTTCCTAAAATGTATTCTGAAAGTGTACTTTTTCTGTATTAGCTTCGATGTTCTTAGTATTTAGTAATCACTAGTACACCTATATACTTGAAATATGTGATCCTTATAGTTTGAGAGTGGATGCTGAGGCCTCCAACACTGTGAATGGGAATACCTTAGTGCTGCTGCAACTCTCTACTTCCAACTGGATATTGTAAAGCAGACTGTCAGGACTATAAGCAAGCTCTTGTGTTTTTACGGTGTGTGTGTGTGTGTGTGTGTGTGTGTGTGTGTGTGTGTGTGTGTGTGTGTGTGTGTGCGCGCACTCAGACTGGCCCCATTAATGAAAGCTCTAACAAGCCTGGGTCAAAGGTTTGACTGGTGAGTGTAAAGAAATGGACAGGGCCAGTTAAATGCCTTGAAACACCACCTGCTTCCACACACACACACCAAGGCCAGCACATTGGGGGGGTGCGCTGATTGTTAGCAGACTCTACTTACACACTTTCCCTGTGCCTATATAATTCTGTTTTGCTTTTTCTTCTATCCGGGCTGAGAATCCTTTCTCCAGCATTCAACACTCATAGGGATACACTTACTGGCTCGTGTAAAATCTGCTCTTAACTTAAATTTACATTTTTGTCAAATCTGCTTTCATAAATGCTCACCTTAGAATTTGCTTTAGATTATAGCTTCATGGTTTATTAAAAGTCATACCTGCAATCTAAAAGTATGAGTGAGGAACGCTTATGTTGTACAAGGTACAATTATCTCAAGTGTACCCTAAATGGTACATTATTGGTACCAGATGTACCACTACAGGAGGTTCCCCTTTACAGGATACAATAGTACATTTAATTGATAAAGGGTAAACATTTTTACCCAAAGTGTACCTTTTACAGGGTACAATCATGAATACCTACTTTAAAAGGGACACACCCAAACCCCCTCCCACCCCATTACAGAAACACATGACAAATCCTTTACTCAACCAATGTTCAAAGCACTGGTATCTTACAGATGAAACTACATGTAGTAAACTGTGAAAGGTATGTATAAATTGGGTCATTTCGGTTGACGGGTGGACCTTTTGGACCATATGGACTTGGTCACTTTTGAAAATATATTTTGTTTTGACCATTTAATCAGAAAATGGCTATGTAACTGACAGGAAAACGTATTGGCCAAGCTCAGGTACATCCTTATAGTTATGGCATGTTTTTTTCAGACATGGACTGTGGCAGGATTCCACCCTGTTAGGACGTATGAATAACAATTATTTACCTTTAAACATGCAAGTGCAATATTAACATTTTATGGAGCATTATGCATCCCATACACTTTTATAATTGTGTCCAAAAATAATGAACAATAAAATAAAAAAATCCCAAAACAAACAGGAGACTTAACAGGCATGTATTTGACACTAAGCGTAGAAGTGAATTTGAACCTGAGAGGGACACTGAAATGCAATCTTTTTTTATTAAGCACTTTAATGCTAATTTCTGTTGACTTTTCAGAAAGAAGCATACTCATTTGTTTGTTTGTAAGAGGGTCTGTGCAGTGACAGAAGACAGTCATAGTTTTGTAAATCCTGAAATTGACGCATTCATCACCCTTAGATTTAACATTAGCGTGAACTTGGGAACTGTTTTTCTTTTTCTTTAAATCTTCATAAAAACGCCTGTACTGTTAAGCATACATTTTGCGCAGCCATAGCGAATGGATGGAAATTCGTCTTTATTAAGCCATCTCAATTTAGGGTGTGGGGAGATTGGCTACTGACAACACAAATTTAAAAGTAACATTTTGGCCAATTTCAAATGCCAACAACACACCATAGGATACAGATAATGACAACTTAAATTGGGGCAGTAAGCCGAAGGCCTATAATATAAAAAAAATCTGAAAATCGGATATGTTGAGCTAAATAGGACGTTTACCCTCTGGCTGGCTAGCAAACTTACAAGATCGTCCTCTTCTGTTCTTTCCCCTCCTATGACCTGCGGGTCATCCTCTGCCCTCTTCCTCTTAAAGAAACGGAGGATGCTCATCTCTGTGTGAAACATTTTGAGTAGCGTTAATATAACCATGAAATCGTTATGGACACACGATGATGGTATGGCACGTAAGCCTACACGCAATTTTGGCTGATCAGCTATAGCATTATAACGTTGGGGAAGTACACATACATTTGACGGTTTCATAGGCTAAAATGATTATTTACAGCATATTGTCAATCAATACGTTGAAAGTTGGAAACCAGAAAACAATCAGCTTCTCCATGGGCTAAACTAGTTCCGATATCCTACCTAAAAGACAAAGTGCCGTGGTCCAATCTATCGTTCGCCATGAGATTCTTGGTTTTGACTACAAACATTGTAATTGTTTAAGTTACGGGAGGGCTATCTCTTATAAGCTATGCTTTCCACCCTCCCGCTTCAACTAATTTTGTGCTCTTGTACCTACTCATACATTAGTTGAATAAATAAACAAATTTAAAAAACGTTAGTTAGACTTATGAGTACTAGTCTGTCCAAGATCTAGTCCTGTTCAATTACCGCAGGTCGCTGAGGCCGCACAATTAATCAATTCCGCTTCCTGTGCTTGAGAAGCCACCTATCTGAAAATCCATCATAGGTTTTGCTTACGTTACCTTGCAGTGATGCTCTTGTCAATGCAATAAGCAAGTGGGCGAGCTCACTTCAAAATCTGCGGAGACTGGCGAGCAAAGCAATGCAAATTATATTTTGAGATTAGAAAAGGTGGGGGCGAAAAAACCTAGATTTTAAAACGTGGGGGTTCTGCGTTTTGAAACTAGGGATAGTTTTAGAACTCATCACTGCTCACTTTATAAGTCGGAGGATCTTGTTTACAAGTCAGTGTTGGGCAAGTTGTCTTTACATCCCTTTTAAATCATAACACCATTAGTCATAGGGCACTCACAGGACTTTCTCACCCTTAAAAGCCCAAAGAATAAAACAGAAATAGGTCTGCTTCTTTCAATTTAACAATTTGAAGTGTTATTGGAGAATATGGGAGTTGAAGAGTGGTTTTAGGGTGGTTAACTTTTAAATATTGAACCGTATTGTTACAAATGTTTATTATTTGGTTATGTATATATTTATGTCTTATTTTCTTTCTTCAGGTTTGTTTTGTAGTTTTCACTTGTATTTTTCTGTCTTTCAACAGGGCTCTGCTGCAAAAGGGACTCAGTCTCAGTCAATTAACTTTGTCTAAATAGTAATGAATAAATACACTAGTCTTCCCCTCATACATTAAATCCTACTTTTTCCTTCTACTATGGGTTGTTTTACTACCCTATGTGCATCGGGTACTCAATTTGCATTGGGTCAGTTTATATAAAATTTGAAAAGCAGTGAAACGAACTTTGTGTTTGAATAAAGGAAGTCTATTAACATGAAGTGACTACACAGTGCCTATAAAAAGTATTTATCCCTGTATTTATTTAATTATCAACATTTTTAAGCACTAAATGTTATTTAGATCTACTGCTAACTTTGGTAAGGGACTCTAAAAAGACCAAATAACACAACCATTCGTTACTCCCCATCTACGACCAGCAGCAAACTCCATGTAATCATTGATCAGTAAATGTCTTGCAAGGAAACCAGTTCTTCATAGCAGATGATTTTGAACTGCCAAAACCTTTCAATTTATGTAAAAAGGCTTTAGGTGGGGTACTACAGATTGTACAAAATCAACTGCTATGAAGAACTGGTTTCATTGTACAACATATAAACATGAACAGTAATATCGGCAGTACCTTAAACTACTGTATGTATATATATATATATATATATGTGTATAGAGAGAGAGAGAGAGAGAGAGAGAGAGAGAGAGAGAGAGAGAGAGAGAGAGAGAGAGAGAGAGAGAGAGAGTATATATACACAGTATATACAGTGTATACACATACAGCGGGGCAAAAAAGTATTTAGTCAGCCACTGATTGTGCAAGTTCTCCTACTTAGAAAGATGAGAGAGGTCTGTAATTTTCATCATAGGTACACTTCAACTATGAGAGACAGAAATGAGAAAAAAAATCTAGGAAATCACATTGTAGGATTTCTAAAGAATTTATTTGTAAATAATGGTGGAAAATAAGTATTTGGTCACCCACAAACACGCAAGATTTCTGGCTCTCACAGACCTGTAACTTCTTCTTTAAGAAGCTCTTCTGTCCTCCACTCGTTACCTGTATTAATGGAACCTGTTTGACCTCGTCATCTGTATAAAAGACACCTGTCCACAGCCTCAAACAGTCAGACTCCAAACTCAACCATGGCCTAGACCAAAGAGCTGTCGAAGGACACCAGGAAGAAAATTGTAGACCTGCACCAGGCTGGGAAGAGTGAATCTGCAATAGGCAAGCAGGTTGGTGTGAATAGATCTACTGTGGGAGCAATTGTAAGAAAATGGAAGACATACAAGACCATTGATAATCTCCCTCGATCTGGGGTCCCACGCAAGATCTCATCCCGTGGGGTCAAAATGATCACGAGAATGGTGAGCAAAAATCCCAGAACTACACGGAGGGACCTGATGAATGACCTGCAGAGAGCTGGGACCAAAGTAACAAAGGCTACCATCAGTAACACACTACGCCGAGAGGGACTCAAATCCTGCAGTGCCAGGCGTGTCCCCGTGCTTAAGCCAGTACATGTCCAGGCCCGTCTGAAGTTTGCCAGAGAGCATATGGATGATCCAGAAGAGGATTGGGAGAATATCATGTGGTCAGATGAAACCAAAATAGAACTTTTTGGTAAAAACTCAACTCGCCGTGTTTGGAGAAAGAAGAATGCTGAGTTGCATCCCAAGAACACCATACCTACTGTGAAGCATGGGGGTGGAAACATCATGCTTTAGGGCTGTTTTACTGCAAAGGGGACAGGACGACTGATCCGTGTTAAGGGAAGAATGAACGGGGCCATGTATCGTGAGATTTTAAGCCAAAACCTCCCTCCATCAGTGAGAGCATTGAAGATGGAACGTGGCTGGGTCTTCCAGCATGACAATGATCCCAAACACACCGCTCAGGCAACGAAGGAGTGGCTCCGTAAAAAGCATTTCAAGGTTCTAGAGTGGCCTAGCCAGTCTCCAGACCTCAACCCCATAGAACATTTGTGGAGGGAGTTGAAAGTCTGTGTTGCCCAGCGACAGCCCCAAAACATGACTGCTCTAGAGGAGATCTGCATTGAGGAATGGGCCAAAATACCAGCTACAGTGTGTGCAAACCTGGTGAAGACTTACAGGAAACATTTGACCTCTGTCATTGCCAACAAAGTTTATGTTACAAAGTACTGAGTTGAACTTTTGTTATTGACCAAATACTTATTTACCACCATCATTTACAAATAAATCCTACAATGTGATTTTCTGGATTTTTTTCTCTCATAGTTGAAGTGTACCTATGATGAAAATTACAGACCTCTCTCATCTTTCTAAGTAGGAGAACTTGCACAATCAGTGGCTGACTAAATACTTTTTTGCCCCACTGTATATGTTTTCAGACGCACTGTGTTGCAAACTAGTGCACACTTGCACTTGTAGTCTGTAGCAGTGTTGTCAAAACGTTTTGGCAGCACAAAATCAACTGCTATGAAGAACTGGTTTCATTGCAAGACATTTACACACAAATAATAATATCGGCTTTCGTCCTGTTCTAGCAATGTTATCCTGTCCTTATCTTGTGGCAATCACAAGTTAGAGGTGCCTTGTTGCATTACAAACTTGACCATGTGTTACAATTTCACGTTTCACAAGTTCCATATTTTCTGGAGGGGGATGTCAAATCACAGATGCTGGGAATGTCAAATCACAGATGCTGAAGATCTAAAAGGGGTGCAATACTTTGAGTGTGCTGTAAACAGTAGACCACATTACTGGCTCCCTCATCACATGCTTGATCTATGCCACTGCCAATATGTAAGACTCAGATCAACCAATCATTCTCTTGACCTGAGTCAACTGTGCTTGCAGTGGGCAGCTGATGCTGTAGGCTCTGAGGGTTGGGTTGATACACACTGGTGAAATGTGGCTTGTTTCACAGCAATGTTGTCAATTCAACACACTACGTAGTAGCATGAAAGCTTGGGGAAATGATTCATGTTCATGACTGCAACACAGGAGCGGGTACTTTGTAGTTGAACCATGCTGGACTGTACTTTTTGCCAAAGAATCTGAAATCGAAAATATAAACATGTAGGCTAGCCTTGTCAAATTAGTAGTGCAAGATTTAGATAATGACCTAATTTTTGGTTTGAAGCAGCCTTACGTTAAGTTAAACACATCCACATCCAACACATCCTTAGTTTTAGTCACTATGTGTACCACAATTACATATTACCAACGTAAACCAATTACGAAACGTCTGCACATCCAAATACTGACCCACATTCAACTAGCTAGCAATGCATCTCATT
The DNA here is from genome assembly GCA_017639675.1 of Aplochiton taeniatus. NCBI lineage: Eukaryota > Metazoa > Chordata > Actinopteri > Galaxiiformes > Galaxiidae > Aplochiton > Aplochiton taeniatus. The sequence goes on from CM030184.1 coordinate 4,929,808, forward strand.
CAAACTCACCGGTCACACCGAGCAAACTCGCGATTTCTTTCCTTTAAGCCTTCTTTTGTTCTGCATCTCTGTAATCATGTCATGTGGTATAGTACAGCATATTGTAGAGTTGTTGAGACTGTCACAAGTTCCATTTTATCCTCCATTGCTTCAATGTTCGTTTCATGTGGTGGGAAGACATTTTTGATAACAGAAGTAAATATGTCACAGGACTCGATTTACTGATTGGCTACGGTAGTATCTGGCCGCAGTTCTCCGCAAAAAGTTAAACTTTTCTCAACTTTTAATGTGGCCACACTTCGCAGCAGAATCAAACGTAGCGTCCGCCACAGGTATACATTGACATTGCCTGACAGCCCAACACAGGCCGCACTTCCCCACTGTATTTTTTGGCGTTGGGCTTGCCACCTTTCTCACTACCAAATACGGGACAAAACTTGGGAGTGCCAGTGGTGCGAATGCGCGTAGACATAAATATGCATGCACACACTGCATGTTCAGTTTAAAAAGTTCCAAACACTAGTCTGCATAATTCAACCAAAAACATTGCGCTGCCAACAAATGAATGTAATATTTTGCATTTGGATGATTCCTTTAGAATTAAAATATAGATGTTTTCACACGCACTGTGTTGCAAACTGGTACACTTGCAGTCTGTAGCAGTGTTGCCAATCAGGCCCACTAATCGATCAATTCGTTGGCACAGCTGGCAAGTGTTTGCTAAGGTGATAGGTCTCGTATCCCGCGACTACGTCGTTGTGTCTGAGAAAGGTTACAGTGACAGCTACGCGCATCACAAGGATTTGGTTTGGGTTTTGGTTCTGAATTAGACGATGTGGAAAAAAAGAAAGACACAAATCCTAAAATATACAATATACTGTATTTGTTGACTGAAGCAAACACTTTATTTAAATATGGATAAGTCCAGAATTGCATGACAAAATGTTGAAGTGTGTTTGCACAATATAAAATATTTATAGCACCTAAAGAGATACAATATTATTTAGTACATGTTTTACGGCAAACAACAACAACACTGGACCACCATGTATTACATTGCTGAGGGTCTTGGCAGGTGATTATGGTCCTTGTCCTCCTCCCCCATTTCCTTACGATCATGATATTTCTGCAGCCGTTTCATGACCAGGAGGTCCTCTCTTTCTAAGAAGTCATGCTCTTATAGTCTATATCCTTCTCTCCTATGAGCCTTAGCTTGTCAGCTGTCCACAGCTTCTCCTCCTGAGGGGCTGAGCAGGGGACCTTGGGTCTGGCTTCATAAATCCCTACAACAGAGAAATATACCATAATTAATAGGCAGCCGTGAGCTAATTCACAATTCCTTACCGTAAGCAAATAGTTACCAAAGACTTGTAGATCAACCAGAATGGCCTAATGCATTAAGTACTTTCAAACTTTCCTTATGAGCAGCAAGCCAAATAGTCCAAAATATCTTGTATATGTGGTGAACCTATTTGCTAGGTCTGTTCTGACAGAGAGCAATCCCAACACATTGCATACTATACTGTAAGTATCTTCTTGCTAGGTAGTTAGTGTACATGGAACACTAAGCAACTACAAATCATGTGCCATCCTGACAGAAACTCATGTCAAAAACATCTTGACATTTTTCAAGTGCGCCACGTCAGTAGACTAGGTTTAGTTGGCAGCCTGTCTTCAGGGTGGCTTGGCTTGCTTGCAGGGCTCCAATCTAAGATTTAAAAGGAGTTGCCAAGCTTGTTTTTGCAAGCTGCAATACATTTTATAATTGTTACTAAAAGCAATTCACACTGAGCAATACGTTGCTAGCTAATGGATTGCTGGCATGTTAGCTAACCTGACTGGAGGTATTTCAATCTTGCTTACATGAGAGTGCAGGTGAGCCTACAGTATACAGTATTACAACAGTTAACATCTTCAAATTGTTTAAAAATACAAATAAATGGGGTTGCCAAATTGCTGCTTAAAGTAGAGCGGTAGCCATAGCCTCAAAACTGGCTGCCCTGGGCAACTGGGCATACATAGACCATATTTAAGAGGATTTTCCAAGCTTGCTGTTATCTGAAATTATTTTTTTAAAGCATTTCTCAATAACATAAAGGGGGAAATCATCAAGCTAGATAACAATTATAAGGAAGTAGCAAACTCCCTCTGTTTCAGTCAGCAGTCATTTAACTCCCTCACTTCAGCTTACCCATCTAGCATATAATAAACTTCCAATGTTAGAAGTGGCGAAATTTAGCACCCAAAAAATGATTACATGTATCTAAAATAAAATATATTCTTTCTAGCTAACCTATATTTTTCAAATTTTACAGAAGCTGCTACACAATTCAGTGCTCAACTAGCTAGCGAGCAGCTACTCGCAATAAAGACCGTTATCTGTTTGGCTAGCCAAATTTTTTCAGACATATCTACCACTAGAAATAAATACTTTGTGACAAAATAGTTAGGGATATTCAGTATTTAATCATAAATATAACTTATCTTACCTCGGAAATTTGCCTCAGATTTCACATTAAAGTGATAATCAAATAAATGGGACCCTTTTCTCAACGTAACCCGCCCTCCCCCTCTGAGCCGATTTCGAATACGTGGAGGGCCAGCATGAATCACATTCCCGCTGGTACCCCTTAAAACAATTATATGTGGTTATTGCCGATTTCGTCAGTTTTAAAAATAAAAGTATGTGATTGGCCGGCCGAGATATTAGTCATCAGTACTTTTTTTGTGTGTTGTCTGGAAAGGTATAAAGGAACATTTAATCCTTCAGTCAATCAAAAAAATGATGTATGAAAGGTCTTAATCTGAAAACGAACTAAATCTGAGACCAATGTAGCAGAGTAAAAAGTACAATATTACTTGCCTCTGAGATGTAGCCTATAGTGTAGTAGTGAGGACGAGTAGAAGTATTAAGTTACATAAAATATAAAACTCAAGAAAAGTACGAGTACCTAAAATCTGTCCTTAAGTACAGTACTTGAGTAAATATACTCACTATCATTCCACCAGTGAAATACAAACTTAACATATACATCCTGCTGAATTACAGGGAAATGTGTATAATGACGTACAATTTACGTCCATCTGATGTAAGGCTGCAGCCATAAAACTGGCTTCTTGGCTTTTATTATTTCATTCAAACATAAGTGACATACTGCTTCAGGGAATTGTTGCAACCAGCAGAATATCCAGTATATGTGCCATTGTCTTACAATATGAAGGAAAAAATGTATGTCTGACTTGAAGCTACATATGGGAAAATTTAAGGGGAATCAGAGTTCAAGGGCTTATTCCATGTAGACACCATAGTGCATTTACTTACAATCTTGGCATTTGTGTTTACCTGTACCATGCTTACGAATCCAACAACAAACAAGCAACAACAATATATATATGATACATCCCCAATATCTGCTGACAAGACTTCTGTCCTACTATTTCAAACAATTATAATAACTGGTAGTTTTGTACTATGTTAAGTATTTGGAGTCCAACACAATTATTTTCTGACCAATTCTATGTCAGACTTTAAAAGCTGATGTTAGGCTCAGATTGGTCTGTTCAGCCATCTGCGCACTCACCATAACCCAACTAAATGAGATGTGCCATGGCCATCATCATCTATGATAGACGAATAAGAAGATTGTTAAAAATGGTATTGGAATTTTATGACCGCATATAATATCTTTGGTTGAGGTTATCTTACCGCAGTACAGGATTATATTAGACAACTTTTTTTATTTCAGATACCGACACACTTCATGGATACCAAAAGGAATGAAACACACTACTTAAAGCCAATTTTAAGCATCATGGAGCCTTCAACACAACTATAGTATACCCAACAAACATGGCCGATTGCTCACCAGGAGCTGGGGATAAGGACCTGGAATCATCCAAAGATCGCCATCTCATTCCCAGCCCCCACATTCAAAGGACGTAACAAAACATCTTCTTTGGTTATAGGGGATTCCATTGTTAGAGACGTGATGAACAAAAAGGCCTTCCCATGGGGCGAACAGCGGTCCACTTCTCCTGGTGCATGGGTTAAAGACATGACCAGCTGTCTCCCTACTATTTAGGATAAATACATGAACATGCGTGACATTTAATTATTTAATTATACAGTCACCAATCCAAAGTTTTAAAGGAGCATTTCAAAACACTCTTAAACACACTTATTGTAATGCCGAATAATGTTACAATCTCTGGCCCACTGCCGTGCTACAAGTGCGCCATTGGTAAATTCAGTCGTCTCTTAGGCTTTAATTGGTGGCTTAAATCTACCTGTGACACTATGAAGACTGCTTTTATTGACAACTTTGACCTATTCTGGGACCGTCCAGGATTTTTTTTATGGGATGGATTGCATTCGAACTACACAGGCAGTCGGATTGTCTAAAACATGCAACAGTTTTTTCAATTGACTTCCTCCAATGGAGATGTACAGGCTCCAGTAGAATACTGAGTTGAGACAGTTATCTCCCATGGCTGTAAACCACAGTTTGGTAGGACTTTTACTTTTACTTCCACTAGCTACAAAATGCTCCCGAATTCAAATATCAATGATTACAATGTCAATTACATTACTTGGGTCTACCCACTACAAGCAGGTCATACAGAATTGTTTCCTGAGCCATTAGAAAACTGCATTAATTAAGCCCACTACTCAAGAAACTCAACTAGATTCTCAACTAAACTGTACTCAATAACTTTATGCCGATTTCAAATATCCTTTTTCTGATTAAAATACTAGAAAAAGCGTTTTTTGAAAATCTTAATCACCTACATGAAAACAGCACCCAAGAAATATTTCAGCCGTACTTTCAGACATTATTTTTTATTCTTTGTCATGTAAAGCACATTAAGCTGCACTTGTATGAAATGTGTTGTGTAAATAAAGAGAACTATTTTTATTGTTCACTGATGTATTTTGTATGTGTGTGTCTGTGTTTATGTTGCAAAATCCCTGGTTTACTGAAGTTGTGTGCTATTTTGATTATTGTTTTTTGTGTGATCCGGTACTGTTGGTACAGTATGTGGTTGAGTTTGAGTGTGTATGTTTGAGAGAGAGAGAGAGGTTGGTGTCGGAATGCGGTTGTGTGCGTCTGTGTGAGAGATAGAGAGAGGTCACTGTGCTTGCTTATATAGTCACACTGGAAGAGAGCGTGTTCCTCTGTGAGTGTTTAGGATTTCTTACCTGTTATTGTAACGTTGCTGTAGATGTTGGAGAGCTGTTCCTTCAGAAGGGCCTGTTGCATGGTGGCTGCCTTCTCCCTCTGCAGATCTAGCATAATGTCTGGGTGATTGGCAAGCTTGCAGCCCCTTTGCTTGTCCAGAGCAATATCACTGCGCACTATATCTAAGAACAGCGGGTAAGAGAAAAGGGAACAGGCATAAATAGGATGGACATTTCTTTTTAATGCCTGAAGACAAAGCAAATTACAACAGGAACTGAGGTGTATACATTGGTGCATTGACAAGATGCTGATTAATTAAGGGTCAGCCATCTTGGTGAACCAAGCCCAATTAACATAATCATGGCATCTGTCTAGTTTTGTATTCTGGGTATTATTTCCATTTCTTTTAATGCTGTTATGGCCTTCAGTTCTTATAAGGCAGCTGTGCTAACCTAACTGATGCTGTTCTTTTGGTGGGCACTCAGTAGTGTCATTGCTGGCCTTGTGTATACCACATTGAATTGCCTGTGTGTATGAAATGTGCTATGAAAATAAATGTGATTTGATTTAATTAGTGAAACTCATAACAACATAACCCACAATATCCTGATTGGTCAGACATTTTCTTGGCTGAACGAAAATCAGTATTTTTCCGCCTGGCCAGACTGATCTGCAGTGAGAAACATGCTTGGATGACGTTATCCGGATGCTCCGACCAGGCTATCAATCATATCTATTGGTATTGAGCTATGGTGATATGGTCTACATGCACATGTCTGACTATTTTAAACTTCCCGATTCACTATAGGCTTCATTTTAAAATACTGTTGCTCACCTATAAGTCATTAAATAATTTGGGGCCAAAATACATTACTGACATGCTAGAACAGTATGAACCTTCTAAACCCCTCGGGTCATCTGGCACAGGTCTCTTAACAGTTCCCAGTGTTAAAACTAGAAAGGCGGAAGCCTCATTTAGCTATGTAACAAATAGCTGGAATCAACTCCCAGAAGATCTGACACTCACTCTAAGCCTGACTACTTTATCAATTGTATTTCTCTTGTTATAATTGTTTTCATTCATTTATTGGTGTCTTATTTCTTAAATTTCCTCCTTGAATGCTTTTGCTTGCCTTATGTAAAGCACATTGAATTGCCTATGTGTATGAAATGTGCTATACAAATAAAATTGATTTGATTTGATAGATGTATTCACACAGGAACTAGGTTGGTCTGCATATAAAAAAAGGGAGGAATATCATTCCCAGTTTATATTCGTAAAAGCTGTCATAGAGAAACTTACCACTATATAAAAAAAAAGGTACCAAAAAACGTAAAAGAGGTGCAATGCTTGCTTATGCTTATTCCCCCTCAATGGAGTATTGCTAAAATTAGTAAATCTTTCTCCCAGGCTGAGATAGCAGTTAAAGGACCAATATTGTATTATTATTTCATTTATGCAGAGGTAACCGACTGAGAATCTGTCTGTCTTCCCTCAATGCCCTGTTTAAAAGGCAGGTGAAATAACTAAATAAAATTTATGAAATAACAAATTCAAAGAAACAAACAAAATAAACATTTATTAGAACATGTGCAATCAAGTCAATTATTTAAGTTTCAATCAAAACAAAAAACTCTTGAATTGTCATATCCTCCAATAGAACTTAAAATGATTGAAGTGCAACAAGTTATTGTATTTTCAATTCCTCATGTACCTTGTTACATTTTTCTTAAGCAAAAACAGCAAGTTAATTTTCCAACTTATGTACTAACCGGATCGTATATTTTTTTTCATTGTATTTTGTGCATGGTTATGATACCCACCGAACCATGAGTCTTATGAACCGTGGTATCCTTAGTTTCTATAATGCCTGTTTTAAAGAGACCCAGTTTTGCTTAACAGTGTTACAAATTGTGTAATGTTTGTTCTAGGGTTAGGGTTAGGGTTAGTTGGTATCCTTAGTTTCTATAATGCCTGTTTTAAAGAGACCCAGTTTTGCTTAACAGTGGTACAAATTGTGTAATGTTTGTTCTAGGCTGGGAGGGATAAATGGAGCGCTCCATGCACCTCCATTCCGCCTCAAAAAGCTAGCACGATTCGGATACATTCTACGCGCGAATCAGACAGGTTAACTACATTTATGAAATTACCTATTACATTAGTATTCAATTGTTTTAATTTCAAGGGTCCTTCATAAAATGTGGAGTTCTGTGACACTGTTCTCCTACAATTGTGGCCGAAAATATTGCCACCCTCATGTTCATTTAAAGACAAACTCACAATTGTCTGTAAAATAAGTTGAAATTGACTAAAGTATTTGGTTTACACAATTCTTTATTTCACTCATATTAGTACAGTAACTTTGATTTTGATTCAGAGCATATGCTTTTGAACCATAAAATAAAAAGATATGACACTTAGAATATTATTGACACCCCAGATTTAATATTTACACACCTCTCCACTGGCAGCTTCTTTTTTTCTATAATCTGAGTTTGTGATTTTCCAAAACGCTCTAATTTTGTTCTCATCTGTCCACTGGACCTTCTCCCTGAAGGATTTTGGCCTTTTCAAGTGTGGTTTGTTAAACTCCAGCCATGCTTTCTACTGTCTATCTCCCAGCAGCGGGGTCCTCCTGGGTCTCCTACCCTAGAGCTCCCAACTCATTGAGTCAGTGACAGATGGAGCAAGGCGAAACAGTTATCCCTTGTGTCTGACGATCAGCTTGAATCTGTTTTGCAGTTGTCTCAGGTCTTTCCTCCATCTTTCAAACATTCCTTCTATGCAATCAGGTCAACTTTTCTCTTGCTTCTTCTTCCAGGGAGGTTGGCTGTCATACCATGGGCCTTCAACATCAAGGTCTCTGTAAATAGACTTGTAGCCTTAAGATTGTCCATGCTTGGCTACGATCTTCTGTCTCTGTCTTTTTTCCTTTTCTCCATGCTCAGTGTGGTACGTGCAGTGATGCAAAGCAGCAGAATGAGTACTTTGCTTCATGAGTGATATTAGATTGCAAGCACCACAGGAGTTCACAGTTAATCACTCGCTTGAAATCCAATTATTTCTTGCAACTTCTAAAAAGCTGCCAATAATATTGGACAGGCCAATTTTGGATTCCTGTGTGGAATAAGCTAAGATTCATTTCAGTTTCTTTTAGTTTTGTCCAATGCAAACCAAATAAATACACAAGTGGATACCAAAAGTTTCCCAATTTTCTGGAAGAAATGATGTGCTATTGAAAAAGATTTCAGGGGTGCCAATATCTTCAGCCACGACTGAACTCTTACTTTGAATTTTGAGTCACCTAGCAGCAAAGAGAAAAATGTTAAAACCAGGGTGTTAATGAAAAAAGAATGGACTGATAAACAGCTGGAATCAGAATCAGGAAAAACCCCCACCATCTACATTGGCTACATCTGTGCACAATATCACCACACAGCAAAAATCTATATCCAAAAATAATCAAAAATCTAGTAGAGGCCGAGATCATTTCACTGAACAAGATTTATTGAAACAAGAACCTCTGCCTAGTGTTTTGATAACCTCTCAACAGTGATCATTGATGCCAAATCAGTTAATTTCACTTAAATTAGAGTAGAGTACTCAAATTAAGCTATTTGTTTTTAGTAGCAATTTGTTTTACTTAACTCAAACTGTTTCCAGCCTGAAATAAGGGTTGATCTCTGGAGTAAGTGTTTCAAGAAACAACATGAAAAATGCTGAATTCAAAATCCCATTTGATATTATTTTATTTCATATATTCTTCAGGACACCCCAGAAAAGCAAAAATCCCAGGACACAGCCATGGAATGTCTACATATTTTCTGATATGTGTGCAACAGACACCTAAAGCCTAATGACAATGAACTATAACATTCATTTAAATCAGGTTAATAAAATACTTGTATTTACCAACTGTAACATACTCATAGTACTTAATAAATATCTCCTGTATTTAAAGATGAAGGTTATTTCATAATGGAATGCGAAATGAAACTTGGATGCAACACTGTTTGTCAAATGTCCAAACTCACCATGGGAAAACAATCCCAGAACTGTTGAAGACATCAAGATGCTTTACAGTCTAGGTTAAAACGTCTGTTTTTCACAAAAACAAAATGTTCCTTAGATTCAAGATATGTTGAAATGCCTCACTCCCTGGCCCCATTTTGTTTGGTGGATAGATTACTGAAAGGAAAACGCCTGGCAGGGCTTTGAACAAGTGGATGCAGCGTTCCTCTGTTTTCAACACACACAAAAAAGTATCAGTATAATATGTAATGTTGAAGTTGTTAAGAAAATTACTTCATATAACAATGATCTAGGCTTTACTTAGATAATGCATCACATCAGGTCTTCATTTCTTTAATGTAACTTGGCTCGTTTGGGTCAATCCTCTGCAGCTCATCCTTAAAATTAAAATACTGAACATTTTGTGAAATGATTTAGTTTTCACACCTTTAAACAACAAACATTTGTATTCAATTTTGTATTCCTTTCCAATGAATCGACTTCAATTGCAACTGTCATTGCTGTGCTCTGCTAAAAGAAAAACTGTTACATTATCTGCCCTACAGTTTGTACAATTTTAATAATAATTTTAACAATAACCTTCTATGAGAATTCTAGTAAATAAAAACAGTGAAGGTAATCAATTGTAGCAAACAACAGCTGATATACTTAATGTTAGCTGATGTTAGAAATCTAGCTAATTCTGGCGGGAACTTAGCTAGCAAGCTAACATTAGCCAAGTTACTGTTTATTATCTAAGCGCTTCATAATTAAGAGGGCAACTAGATTTTATTTTGATAGCTTAATCTAATAACAAATCAAATATCAATATATGTTCAAAAATTGTGGTAAAATAGCTACTTACTTTTACCAGATCAACGTTAAGCACCTTTAGATCCCAATTCCCTTAGACTGCTTTTGCAGCCATTTCACTATATGATTTTACAAAGTTCGTTACCATCAGTCTCAAAGTCATTTGTTGCTAATCTCCCTCAGTTTCACTGCTTCCAGTGCAGCTCATATAAATTAGAGCTTTTATCCAATCAGATTCTCTACCTGTACTGTCTCCGGTTGAAAAATCTACCCTGAGGCCTTCATAATTTCAGGTGAATCCCCTCTGCTGTTGAAGCAAATGTGGACGACGTGTTCGTCAACACAAATCCAATTATCTGCGTAAAAACATTGCGTCTTGTAGCACGTAACATATTTATTTGAACTTTCTTTTGTGCCATTCAAATTGTTAGTGCTTTCGATTTTTGTTGGCCATCTATAGAAAAATGGCAAGGACAAAAAGGATTGGCCGAGATACATGTGACTATCACTTAGCTGTTGTTTCAAAATGGACATCAATGTTTGTTGTGTGTAGGTGCGGCGCTGTCCAATGTAGGTACTGAAATGGAGCAGAGGAGATAGGCAGACGGACAGGCAGACTACAGGCTATTCGGAGGCGGTTGAATTGCGGGAGGATAGCACTGAAGGCCTAGGTGTAAAATACATGGCCCGCCACTGGGGTTAACAATGCATTATTTTATAATTGTTTGGTACTTTTAGTTTAAAATGTGTATAATAACTGCTGTGTTAAATGCTATAGATTTATAAACCGCCATTACATTGTAGCTACTTAATTGTACAACCCACCAAGCACATCGGTCTTAAATTACAGTTATTAATCCAGCTAGATACCCACTGCAACACGGTCAGTTCGGGCTCACTTTATGAAACAAATATTGTGGAAGTGTAAACAAAATAAGACCTGAAATGGAACCTTGTTGCATGCCCTTCTGTCTTCATACAAAAATCTTAGTTTTATAAAATCACAGAGACTGTAATCTATCCAGAACAAATCTGTGATTAACTATCAAAAACCTTGCACAAATAAATAAAGACACAAAAGGTTTCTTATTATTAAGTAATTGTAATTAAAAAAATATGTAATACTTCGGCATAATAGTATGTTAAATTGCTTAAGGATAAGGAAAGGTATAATTTACTGACTCGTCCAATGTGTTTAACAGTTCAGTCCCATTAACATGTGGGATGTCTGTATTACTTAAAAACTCCGGCGGTGCAACTAAGTGTCAAGAAGTGCAACCGTATTGTGTATTTCATAATACAAATTTTTGTTTTTTTTACTGAAGAAATCTTAGAATTATTTTATTTGAATCAAGTGCCCAGTCTGTTGCTTTTTATGTCCAACATATGGGTGAGTAAATAAATACATAAATGTATATTTTCTTGCAGACGCCACTGTCAAGCTAAGACAAATTTTCTTCACACACCCCAATTGAAAAATAATTCCGAGGGAAGGGCCGAGCAAAGTCTAAACCAGTTAGCCACCAATAGACAGCCATTGTGTAAAGAAAACCAAATCTTCAGTTTTGTACTCCACAGAAAAAAACGCTGTGGCGATACATTTAATGTGTTTACTCCTACATAAGTATGTCCCGTGTGTTTCAATGAGCCTTCACTTGGAATTTTGCTCCACCTGGCGGCAAAGAGGAGAATGTCAAGACCATGGTGTTAAAATGTGAACATTTCTGTGTTGTGATTTGTTTTTATACTTAGAGGGACTGCATTAACAATGTGACAAGTATGTATCCCATTTATCAGAATAGAATCCGAAGATGGCGAAAAGATTGAGGTTATGGTAACTATTATAACGAAGCTAATATTTGCATATTCCCCCCCCCCCCCCCCCCCCCCCCTTGAATTGGCATAGTCATGTTTGGACACCTGGCTCACGAAATATTCACTGTAAGTATTTGGCCAATGTTGTCTACTTCCCGACAACATAAGCACTCCGTTTCTGTAGGCATAAGTCTTACATTTCCCAATCAGATACCAGTCTCGGGAATTTGTAGTATTCCAGAAGCCTATACGGGCTCCTCGATGGTCTGTGCAAATGGGGACTATGGGCTAAGACATGAACTGCAGCCAAGCTGGGTTGTCCCATGCCCCAGGAGACTTAAAATCTGAAAATTGGCCATAGGAAAAGTTAGCTTCAGCTATCCCCACCAAAAGTTTCAGCAGTCTGTCAATGTTATTAATAAGGGTTCAATCTTGCAATCCATCCAGTGACGTGGTAGTTGGCAGCGCCCTTGGTTAAAATCGACCAAGTTTGTCCAAATTCAAAGCCAAAATACTTCTAAATATTGAACATGAGGCAAACGAATAGTTTCTAATATGTTATATATGTTTAACCTGCTAAAGATCTTAGTCTTTCCATTCCACAATTCCACAAATGTCTCTTCACTTGGGTTTCCCTTCATTTTTCTTTGGCTTGAGGAGACCCTCATCTTCTGCCCATTGCAGTCCAAGAGACCCAGACTGTTCCAGGGCCCCTGGCAGTTCAAGAGACCCAGGCGGTTCCAGGGCCCCGGTCAGTTCAAGAGACCCAGACTGTTCCAGGGCCCCTTGCAGTCCAAGAGACCCAGACTGTTCCAGGGACCCTGGCAGTTTTAGAGACTTAGACTGTTCCAGGGCCCCAGTCGGTTCAAGAGACCCAGACTGTTCCAGGGCCCCAGTCAGTCCAAGAGACCCAGACTGTTCCAGGGCCCCTGGCAGTTCAAGAGACCCAGGCAGTTCCAAGGCGCCAGTCAGTTCAAGAGACCCAGACTGTACCAGGGCCCCAGTCAGTCCAAGAGACCCAGACTGTTCCATGGCCCCTTGCAGTCCAAGAGACCCAGACTGTTCTAGGGCCCCTGGCAGTCCAAGAGACCCAGACTGTTCCAGGGCCCCTAGCAGTTCAAGAGACCCAGACTGTTCCAGGGGCGCTGGCAGTTCAAGAGACCCAGGCGGTTCCAGGGCCCCGGTCAGTTCAAGAGACCCAGACTGTTCCAGGGACCCTGGCAGTTTTAGAGACTTAGACTGTTCCAGGGCCCCAGTCAGTTCAAGAGACCCAGACTGTTCCAGGGCCCCAGTCAGTCCAAGAGACCCAGACTGTTCCAGGGCCCCTGGCAGTTCAAGAGACCCAGACTGTTCCAGGGCCCCAGTCAGTCCAAGAGACCCCGACTGTTCCAGGGCCCCTGGCAGTTCAAGAGACCCAGGCGGTTCCAGGGCCCCAGTCAGTTCAAGAGACCCAGACTGTTCCATGGCCCCAGTAAGTCCTTGAGACCCAGACTGTTCCAAGGCCCCAGTCAGTCCAAGAGACCCAGACTGTTCCAGGGCCCCAGTCGGTCCTCGGGACCCAGACTGTTCCATGGCCCCTTGCAGTCCAAGAGACCCAGACTGTTCCAAGGCCCCGGTCAGTCCAAGAGACCCAGACTGTTCCAGGGCCCCAGTCAGTCCAAGAGACCCAGACTGTTCCAGGGCCCCTTGCAGTCCAAGAGACCCAGACTGTTCCAGGGACCCTGGCAGTTTTAGAGACTTAGACTGTTCCAGGGCCCCAGTCAGTTCAAGAGACCCAGACTGTTCCAGGGCCCCAGTCAGTCCAAGAGACCCAGACTGTTCCAGGGACCCTGGCAGTCCCTGAGCCCCGGCATCAGCTCTGTCCACCAGAATATCGTTTGTTTTTTTGTCCTGACACCAGCTGGGTCTACCCGAAGGGAGCGGCTTATTATTATTATCCTTTTTAAGCCCTGTCATTTCTTTTGCCAATGGTCAAGTCATGGTAGATGTTATGTGAGCTCTTGTTCTTGGTTGTTCATAAGATAAATAAACTACATATTTAGTTACAAATGTCTCTGCACTTGGGTTTCCCTTTATAATTCTAAAGTAATAAACTTCCTTCAAGCAGTACCCTCCATCCTGAGAGAGAAACAGCTGTTCAAGTGCATACCCTAGACAGGATGCTTATGGCTTGGTTATACCTCTCCTATTTATCTATGGCAATTTCACCTCTACTAAAATTACAACAATAGTATTTCCTTGTTTACATAAATTATATTCTTATCACTTCAAGATTACATGTGTCTTTTATCCAGATTAGGTTAGCTGAAGATAAGAAACGTCAAGTTTGGATTTCGCATTCCTTCTCTTACAGCGGCTTTGTGCCAGCAGTAAGGCCTAAAGGCTGCATTGAAGATAAAGTTAAATTTGACACTTCTATCTTTCTATGTTTATTATTCAAATACAGAGCATAAACAGAATGCACAGTGGTAACAGAGATAATACAAAATGGAAAAATCTCTGGCTAAAATATTCTTTGAGCTGTGCCTCACCGTCCTCATAGTTCTTCAGATAGTAATCTGGACCAGGCCCTCTGAATTTAGCTAGGTTCTTCATGTTGTGGAACTGCAAGAAATCGGTCCGCTTGCCACTGAATTGCAGGTATGCCGGAGACAAACCTCGGGCCAGGGTTACCAGTCGCTTTGAGCTAAAGAGTGGTGATTTAAAAACAAACACAGAAGAAAGTTAGCCATACCCAATGCGCAAACAAAGGTATTTCTAATCTACTGCCTAAAAAAGGCCACTGTACACGCACCATCTCCAAGATTTAGCTGCTGCTGTGGGCAGATTACACAGTTCTGCAGATTATAGTAAATAAGATCACAGTATCTGCATATAAAAACCCTTCACAAAAAGTTTTATACTAAAGCAGAGGGCTGCAATGTGCAATACATTTTTTTACATAGATATTTAGGGGAAGTGTTTTTAAATTAAACAAATGAAAAGGACTGAAAAGTTTAAATATGAAACCCAACTCAAAAGATCCATACAATTTATAAACATGCTAATAAGGCATCATGAAAATTGGAAAATCTGTGGTATTTGTGGTAAGATGGCTTTAGTTAAATGTTTTTAGGGAAATTATTTTAAAGAAAATGTGTTTGGCCGACTGATTAACTAGATTAACTGGAAATCAAAATATATTTCCTGTATGGATAAACAAATAGCTTTAAGGTCAAACATATAGCCAACGCTCAAAGTTCAAATGTTTAAATTGATGGAATAATAAATCATCATATTGAACTAACTTCGGAAAAATCTGTTTCACTACATCATACAAGTTGGTCTCTCCAGACAAAGTTAAAGCCACCCACCTTTAACTCATAATAAAATTAAAGAATGATGGAGGCGATAGAGGACAAACACTTGTAGCTTTTCTCCCGTCAAATTAAATAGATTAACTGCCATAATTGCATTGGATTTAAAAGAAGCCATGTAAATATCTACAATTAGCCATTTGACAATTCAGACTTTATAAAACAAAAAAGAAAAGAAAAACTCGACGCATAAACACGTAACTAAGGGAACTATACGGACCTCCAACATTAAATGCGAGGTATGAAAGACATGTGATTTAGACAATTTAGTCACTGAAAAATAAACCGTTTAAATTACAATGACAGGCTATTCGAAATGGCCCAAAGAGCCTCTAACCCCACAGCAAACGTGCGTCCCCCCCACTGACAGAGACCATTTCACCCTTGCATAAGTCAACCTTACATTAGCCTTCTTACAAACCTGTATATGGTATGGCATGGATAAGTTAAGTACCCCCCCCCCCCCCCCATTTTTTCCCCTCGCAGAAAAAAGAATAATATCGTGATCCTTAAAAAGCTCATGTAATTGTGATATATAGCTACGGCCCTTGGCACCAACCGAGTGTAGGTTATAGACAGCCATAATGATCTCCATGGATTAGAGGAAAAAAAAACTAGCACTGAGGATTAAACGAAATCTTGATACAATCTTTCAGAGGGGGGAAGGGGTATATTTCTACCTCAGGAAATCCAACCATCCATCCTTTATGATCGACGGGTCCAGCTGTAAGGAAAGGAAGTTGTCGTTTAGAACTTTAACCGGGCTACGTGTGTTAACGTCCAGCAGAACCAAAGTCCTCTCTGTGAATGCTGGTCGCTTCCCACTGGGCACAGGTCTCCGGTAGGGAGAAGTTGAGGACATCGCCGACTGCACCATTAAAACCACGAATGCCAACCATAGCAAAGTGCCTAAGAATGGACATGGCGATGGTCTGGGCATCTTTCTGGTTCTGTACACCCGACAAAGCGTGGGAAGTCTGAGCTGATCGACGGTAAGGTGAGATAAGTGCTGAGACATCTACACGATTAACCTGCTCTACTTCACGTGAAGATATGCCTTTTCCTTCCTGTCTAGTCTTCTCCCCCACTGCCTCCCGCCTGTTGGTGTTATGGGGAGCTGTAAAGAGAAAAGCGCACGCCCTGGGCCTGCCTTTCCTCTATGGAGGCAGGAGCTAGGATGAGAATAGACTGCACCGCCCCACCAGGACGCGCCGTTGAGGTTCTCTGAGTTATAGGAGTCCATTGTTAATCATCGGTGTCATAGGGAATTAAGTGGCGACATGATATAGGCCTACTATTCATAAGAAGCAGGTTTATTGGCTAACAGCTCGAGTTAATTTGAGAACAGTTTAACAGGCATTGGGACATTCCTGAATGTAGAAATGTAGACTAATATAGTATTTTATAATAAATGCCTACGTTTTGAATAGTTAAACTAAGAAGTGTGACAAAATTTGGAATTGCGCACGCTATTAAAATGTTCGCTGTGAACAGTTATGTAACACTACTGTGCTTTAAAACATGGCCTACTAACAGTCCCCAACCCTCATATCGATGCAGTCAATGTGTTTTCACGTGAGAAAAACAGAGTGAAAAGATAATCCGACTATAAATCCGTGTAGTGTTGCACGCAATTGTATCAGATTGTCTCTTTTTACATTGGCCTAAAAGTAATCTAGCCTATTAAATAGAAGCCATTATTTAGAGCTAATGGTTACGCCGATTTTGTTATAATTACTATCCCGTTATTATGAAATATAACATGAATGTAAACGCATTATAGTCCAAATTAAGTGGTAGGATTAATAAATCATTCAAATAGGATGAATGTTTCAAAAGAAATCATCTTTTCTCTTTTCTTTTCTTTTTTTTCTTTTTTTTTACAAAGATTGTGACTATGAGTTGTATCTGTTGCAAACGTTTCAATTTAACTACCATCTTTTGAAGTAATTACAGGAAATCTAAATCTGTTTGGCAGCCGGAGGGTCGGCGCCGGAGTATAGGCTGTTCATATAGGCCTATGTATTTCGTAAGGAAGCCAAGCTGAGTTTCCAAGCTCAAAACTTCATCATTACATGTTGGGGTCAACACCAAATAGGCCAAACAAGTCCCTCTCCAAAACGCTAAACCCGATTTGGAAATGTAAATATTTATATTTTTCATAAAATTGTATACAAGGAAACTGTCTTCTCTAGATGTGCAGCTTGATGTCATTAGCAGAGGGAAACCGGTAGGAGCGTTTGCTTCTTTTTTTGTCTCAACGATGATTTTATTTGATAAAGTGTGTCCACACTGGCCCCTCATATACATTTAGTCCAAATAAAAAGTCTTAAGCCAACACTAATAGGTTTTTACATCAAATTTAAATGATGGTCCCACATTACGAGATCGCCCTCAACGATAAAGCATACAATTAACAAAGTATGTGAACAGCCAAGGGTAATTATGCTAGCAATTAAATATGTATCATAAACATCCAAATCCAAGTTCTCTTTTATATGTCTGCCCCAACTTCTGGAGGAATATGGTATTTAGTATCAAGACTAGTATTTGCCAGTTAATTATTGTACATGAATAGCAAGTAAAGGATATGCCCACTTAGGCCTGCCACAATATTATTTATTTTCAGCTCCTTTGATCTTTCATTGAACGTAGTGGAATACCGAATAGTTTACATTTGGTTTTCATCGAAATGTGATGCTGCCGTGAATTAAAATATACAACAATACCCATAATTAGTAAGAAATAGTAAGGTCAATTCTAATGCTGCGTTAGTGAAGTGGTAGGCCCTAACGTATATGCCACCTAATGTAGGTCTATCTTGAAGAAAAGCGCTACATTTTGGAGACTGGTTGAAGGAAAATTAATCCTTTAACAGAGCCAAAATACATTGTTCTACCTTTCAATCGGTTTATGTACACACATTGTATATTTATTCCTTTAAGTTTTCGTTTCGTTTAAATTATGCTTCAGGCCACACTAACTTTGCAGTACAATTCAACATAATCGAAAATCAAAACTGTTTAGGTTAATCCTAGGTCCTAAAATAAATTGTGGTCTTGCCTCAGAAAACTTAATGCAAACACTTTAACAAAAAATATTGCGGCCTAGTTCTAGACACATAGAACGTTGAAAAAGTGTTCCCCTTAAAGCTTTGAGAAAATGATATTATGTCAAAATGATCATTAGTCACAAAATGTTCAATGTACGGTATCTAACTTCTAAACTCAAAATATCACCTAAAAGTTTTATGACTCTACGTCAACTTTTCATTTTTCTTAGCTGGTCGCTATAGATTTAGGATACTACCTGAAGACAAAATGCTTAAATAAACTAGCATTTATTGAGATGAGAAGAAACTCTGTATATAAAAAAGAAAAATTCATGGATTAGAAGCCGTTTTCACTGTCCAGTTTTGTCTACCATTTCGTTTTTTATGCAATTCTAAAATCAATTTCGTTATTTTTTAAATTTCTTTGTTAGAAGGGCTCCAAACTCAACCATTAACGCTTTTCCAGAGTTGTCCTTATACTCATTTTGTGGTATTGGGGAAAAGGTTATAAATCTTAACTAACCAACTTTCTTTTACACTGATGATCCTTAAAGCAAACTGCCCTAATTGGACCGCTGTGCATGGGCAGTGTAGGCCTCGGCAAAATCAAATCCCACATGTGCCCTGCATGGGCTCGTCCAAACTGGAATATCACTATTCGGGACATCTATCAATACTGCCACATGATGGGCAGTCCTCACAAAATGTGAGATTCTTGTGAATTAAAAACAGACCAACGTTTAACCGAATTGTTGTTCCAATGCACCTTTGTTAGTTCCATACATATAACATATTATTCAAAGAATACAGCAATAATTGCTTAAAGCTGTTCAATGACACTTTTTTTGTATTAATATATTATCAATACATTTCTTCTGATTGCACATTGTAATGTCTGAGAGAATGAAAGCATCGCGGTTCCGATCAGTCCTCCGGAATTCTTAATATTTAATAATTACACAAAGTAACTGATAGGGGGCGCCAAAATCACCTCCTACAGATTGTTACATAGAGCAGCTTTAAGAGTCTGTATCAAGGAAGGACAAACTGTAGATAGACTTTGTTAGGATGCGTATGGCAACCAATTGCCGACCAGGACTCAGGACTGACCAAGCATTTGCCAATGAACCATTTGGCATTGCGCAGAGTCCTTAGTACAGCGCTAACTGGGCTCCACACTGAAACATATCGTTGGTGTGAGTTAATATACTTATGACACCTATTTCCACACGTTTGAACATGGTTCTCTAAACTCAATCTAGGCAAATGGAACCCAAGAGCAAAACTCATCTTGGCCCAATGAGATCTCAACATTTTCATTCAAATAATTTTGTGGAATTTATGTGAAAACAGTTTACTCATTGAACCAATTAATCTTAAACACTTAATTTAGACATAGCCAGAAAGGTTTTTGTTAACTATTGCTGTTTAAGTTAACTGAACAACTTTATTTAGTTTAAACCAACTAATTGCTGACATTTCCATCAAAATATATTCGTCTCATAAAATGTTGATACTACATTCATGTTTCATTGATGTGATATATCTGACAAATGCAAAGCATTTAGTCAATACAGATTGTTTTATAATCAGATGTTCTGAGTTATTTTTGGTAATCAATATAAAAAAAAAGAAGGTGGGAACATTTTCAAACGGCGATCGCTAAAAGGTGAGGCCTTCACTGAGCCCATGAGTACATGGGAGATTAAACCTCTCCCCCCAAACAACTTACCAGCCTGCCCCTCAACAGGAGTACACATCATGTCAGATGACTTTACTCAAGGATTCGCTCGTTAAAAGTCAAAGCCAAGAGTTGTAGTTAATGCTTAAAAATTGGAAGTGGTGTTGGTTTTAGTGGGTAAGCAAGAATGATATATAGTATGTTTTCCTTCATTAACGATCATGTAGACATTTAAGTCCACGTACTCTGTGCCAAACAAGTACATTTACATTTTTTACATTTATAAGTCAATCAGTTTGCATGCTGAGTAAGCTTTACTAATTAGATTTTATAGTGTAAGACATACACAGTCTAAAAGCAATGGGGGTTTGCCAGCAGGGCCTCCAAACTGAAGATTCTTCAAAACAAAAAAGTGGAAGTATCCAAATTAGTGTTTGTTTTATAATTATTGTATTCATGTATAGAATATTTTCTGTGTATTTCATTTTAAAAACATTGCATACAACGTTTGTAACATGGTAAATAAAAGTGGTGTACAAGTAAAGATGTCAAAAAAGTAGTAGTATTCTAATCATACTAATCTGATTCCTATGTTGTATAATTCCAGAAAAAAACAACCTCAAATATATGGTCAGATCCTCACAATGTAGTGCTTTCAATGAAATTAGATGGGGGATCAACCTTCCCATCTTCCCTGCTGTACCATACCAAACTATTAGACTATATGAGAAAATATCCTGTATTTGAGTTCCAAATGAGAAAATTAGAAAATGAGTTTGCTTTCTAGTTGAATTCTAAACGTAATTAAATTGTCGTACTAATTCCGTGGTATAGCCTTCCAGTGTTGAATTTCTGCCTGGTAAGGGGAAGTGTTAATTTTTGCTTACAAGAAGATTTTTTTTTCTCTCTTGATCAAGTTAAGGTTGATTGTGTGTTGGACAGCCAAGCAGATAGTGTGGCAGGGTCATTTTTCTCTTCTGATCTTAATGCTGCTTCAGCAAACCAGGAGAGAGGGAGGTTCCAAAAACCTTGTGGGAAACCTTAGATCCATAATAACACATAACTTCATTCAAACCTCCACAGAGAGCGCCTTCTGTATGGACAAGGGGAGTTATTTTACACAGACTAAGCAAAACTCGCAAAAAGTAACTCAAAATAAGAAAACAACCTGCTAACGTTGTATTATTGTTTTGTTTTTTTTACCTCCCCACATTGGATCCCAGATGAATGCAAAGCCTTTCTCTAATCTCCCATGCAGCAGAATTCGATCATGATCTATGGGCTCTTAAACACTGTGTTCACCACTTAGGAGGGTGATGGCGCCCAATTAGACCTAACAGCACAAGGCTCCTTCTTAATTTTTTAAGCTCTAAACATAAGATGTGCCACCCCCCTCGATGCACACAGGCACACTCACACAAACTCAAAGGTGGACTGGACATGAATGTCTGACATTTACAAGTCGGCCAGTCAGGTTTTGAGGAGATTAGAGAAGAACCGTATTGAGTCAGTGTATAGTAAAAACAAACAAACACATTTTTTTCAGTAACCCCCCCCCCCCCTCTATCTCTCTTCCGGGCAGTAACAATGCAACTTGGACACAACCCCTTAGCATTAAATTGTGAAATCGATGTAGACAATCCAAAACTGCATTTCATTCGGTTAATTTATTTTTTAAAACTTGTTCAAAAAGGACTTGATATAGCCAAAACACAGATGAGATTAAAACTGCAGTAGGTAACTTTATTTGCATTATGGTATTATCAATACATTTATTCTAATTGCACATTGTAATGTATATGGGATCATTAAAAAATCGTGGTTCAGATAAGATTCATAGTAAAAATTCTGCCACCGGGAACAATCACCCCTAAAACTGACAAACTTCTTTATGGCACAAGAAAGTGCATCACTATATCAGGAATAGATTATACCCTTATTTATTCTGAGTATGAAACTGCCCACTAATATGGAATATACTTATCCAAATGTATTTACTTTCTCAAATCCACTCATGCACATAAATATAAATGCAAAGCACAGGTTATTCTAAACCATATGTTACATAGAGTCGACAAAAAACGCAATCGTAATTACATTCACACACTGATGCCTCTTGGCCCGAAAATCTGGAATAGGAATTGATGGCTAAAAAATGCTGTCACAATGCAACTGCATCTTTAACAATCACTGACTATTATAAAAAAAAATGCCTACAAAATTCACCTTTGTGTAATAGTAAGTTATTCCCTATTCTTTCACTTCAAATATGCATAATCAAAATAACAACACAACATGAAGGTTAAAACTTTATTGTAACTCACACACATTAAGTAATTCCATACTATTCCATAGAGATAGTAGCATGTGCTAGCAACCATATGAACGCGCTCAAGAGTTACCAGAATGTCCTAAACAGGTAATTCAAATGTAGACACCAACAACCAATTATGCACACGTTTTTTGTGTGTGTAATTAAAGCAGTGTGTCTCAACTTGGTCCTCAGGACCAACAGCATCAGCACGTTTTAATGTATTCTGCAATAAGCACAACAGATCCAGGACCAACTGAACAATTTGTGGAACTGGATCTGGTAGATTGGCAATTGAATAGATGAAACAATTGATGAGGGTACATTTCGGTTTTACCAAAATATCAGCA
This sequence comes from Aplochiton taeniatus, assembly GCA_017639675.1. Lineage (NCBI taxonomy): Eukaryota > Metazoa > Chordata > Actinopteri > Galaxiiformes > Galaxiidae > Aplochiton > Aplochiton taeniatus. The sequence continues at coordinate 4,952,378 of CM030184.1, forward strand.
TGGACATGTGGGGTACTGGAGTACATGTTTGGCACGGTCAGAGTTTTTAACCTTGGTTAGACCCCGCTCTGGGTGGTTACAGGCCAGTGGTCACCGGCTCCCTCCGAGTCCATGCCCCACTCCCCGGCTCCTTCCCGGTCCCTGTCCCTCCCAAGATCCTGCTCCAGGTCACTCCATCTCCTCCCGAGGTGGCTCTCCAAGTCGCATCGGTCCTGAAGCAACTTTACAGACCCCAGCATCTTTGGCCAAGACCCAGCGCCGGCAACTCTCCCGGGTCGTGCCAGTTCTCTAGCCTGTTGCCGCGGCCGCTGCAGCTCTCGAGCCTGTCCCCGCGCCGACTCTCCAGTCCCCCGCGGCTCCAGCCGAGCTCTGGCTCCGGCTGAGTCACAGACCTCTCCAGGAGTCTCTCCCGAGCCCCCCGTCCAAGGCCTCTCCAGGGGGCAAATTCGCGCCCTTGTTCCGAATTCCCGAGCCAGCTCTGGACAAACTCCAGCTCCAGGTCCCAGTTCCCTGGTGTTGCAGCGCCACCAGCTTCGTTCATCAGAGGGAGGCAGCTTCTCCTCCAAACTCGGGTATCAGATTCATCCGCCCAAGGGGAACAGTTTTAGGGGCCGGTCTCGCTCTCCAACCCATCTGTGGAGGTTTCTGTTTTGGCGCTTCGGGTGCAGCGCCGGTGGGAATCCATGATTTAACAAATGTATAATGTCTAATGTGCCTAACTAAATGTGTGATACATTATAGAGCCTTAATGCACATCAATTCAAATTGCTTTGATTAATAACATTAGTTACAATAGGATCTAATATATGGTACATTATGATATAGTATGTGATATGTATAAGGTGAAGTGTACTGATATACTGCAGTATAGGACAGCAACACCTGCCACAGACAATATTTGACCAGCATTTGGCCAGCATACTCTTCCGTCTAGAATGAAGTTGCGCTGATACCAGAACAGTAATAAAGACGAGAGAAAATGTATGTGTGAATGAGCTTGGCAGCTGCACTAAGGGAGAGGGAGGAACTGATTATATTATGTAAAAGGAAGAATTACATTTTGACCATGTTAATGAAATGAGAGTTCAAATAAAGTGAAGAGTCCATTAAGATGCCACGGTTGCGAGCAAGAAGGTGGAAGGAGACTAATATGGTGCCATCGATCAAGAGAGAGATATTGCCAACTTGTGCAAGGGTGGATTTGGGGCCGATTAGGAGTTCCATTTAAATGCTGTTGAGTTTGAGATAGTTGTCCTGCATTCCGTGGTTGATTGTAGAGAGACAGTTTTCAATACAGGCAAGCAGTGGGTCAATAAGTCAAGTTTTGCTAATGTAGATTAGTGTCGTCAGCACAGCAGTGGAAGTTGAAGTTGAAGTTGAATTTTCTAATGATGTGACGAAGGAGAAGGATATAGATAATGAAAAGGAGGGCCCCCAGGACAAAACCCTGGGGAACACCCTGTGTTACTGGGAAAGATGTGTATCCATTATGTTGGATGAATTGTGTCCTTTTTTTTTTTTTAGGTATGACTGGAGGAGAGAGAGTGTAGTGCGGTCAACACCCAACTCTTGCAGCCTGGAAATGAGGAGTTAGTGACACACTGTATCATAAAATACACTAAAGGTCTAATAAAAGGATGTTGAGGGCACCTGCATCAACAGACATAATGAGATTGTTGGTAACCTTAGTTAGCACTGTTTAAGGCTGTGTAGAGTGTGAAAACCAGACTGGAGGGGCTCAGACAAGTCAATAGAAATTGTTGTAATTGAGAGACAAGGATGCATTCAAGGCTTTTAGCAAAAAATAAAGTGCATAACAATGATAAAAATTACGGTAACATTATTTTAAAATTATATTATATATATATATATATATATATATATATATATATATATTTGTAAAAAGCAGCACAAGACCACAATTTTATATCTTATTACGCAAATATAATACACTACCATTTCATTTGTAGTAAAAAAGCTATGTGACATCTCAATGGCAAGTTCTGAACCATGTTTTGGAACCCTGTAAGGTACAGTACAATTTGCTTTTTAACAACACAATTACGGTAAAGGCTTTTTTCACCCTATACAAATACTGCAATACAACATTCACATTCACAATATAGTTTTGTTATACTGTGATTTGGGATTACTGTATGGTTACTGTGATTGTTTATTTGGAATTAGCATTTTATGGCACAGTTGCTTACCAGACATGGATAACAATGCACCCAAAAGATGATTGATGAACAATCTGACCGATGCCATTATGACAGACCTGTAGGGGTGGTCATCATTGCAACTAGTTTTGCCTTTAAGAATATAAATGACTGATGATGTTTTTATGTTAGATGATTTATGAACTTTGCAGTGAACATAATGCAGTTCAGCAATCAAACCTTTACTGTAACTGATCCCCTGCTGTTAGGCATCAAATGTTTTCAATGGCAGTTTCATTATATTACTTAGTCAAATATGTCGCAATGCTTGCCTTGACATACTTCCAAAAATAAGTATAGAATTGCTTATTTATTTTGAGTGTATACATAAAATGTTTTCATATCTACAGTTAAAAAGACGTTAAAAACGTTCAGTATAATTCTTATATTTTATTAAAATGTGTTCGTGATGTTCTGTCATGGGTCAGTTTGACTATCCGATATTGCGTTTCATATCTCTACACTAAACAGAATCCACCCGATAGATAAAACACGTGGAGATATTTATACACATCCTTGTGTATAGAAATTAAAGAGACACATTCAGTGTTTCAAAAATGTGGAGAATAATGCTTATAGGGTTTATTGAATGGCTCCGGTTACATTGTTGGGAACAAGTAGAATTACTGATAGTATTGGCAAGACAGGTGGAGTGGCAGGCTGATTGAAATGGCTACGTCATCAGCCTGGTACTGCTTTCGATTGTCTCTCACACTTTCGCTGCCACTGTCCTCCTCACGGAAGTCAATGGAGTGCTTTAAGACTTTCTTAACTTGGTTACCACTTGACTTTGAGCATTTAGTTTTATATCTTCGATTCTGAAATCAAATCTTAACCTGGAGTGGCATTATATCCTATGTATATATATATATATATACAGTATATATATATATATATATATATATATATATATATATATATATATATATATATATATATATATATATATATAGAGAGAGAGAGAGAGAGAGAGAGAGAGAGAGAGAGAGAGCGAGAGAGAGAGAGATGTGTGTGTGTTTAATGTCACTAACTTACTTTTACATTTACATTTCGACATGTGCGAAATATAGACGATATAACATGTAAATAACACTGCTTTTGAAATTTGTATGGAGTATTTGGACACTTAGGAGCCATACTAACGGTTACCTCGAGCTTTCTCTTTCTCTAGGCTACGTTAACGACAACCACGTAACTAACTCAGTACTGGACGTAAGGACAATGACATTTATATAAATCATCTCGTCTGACTAGGGGTAAATTGGCGCATATCGTATTCCGCTCTCTGGGCCAGGAAGGTAGTGCTGCGAATTAAAGCAGCAGTCCAGATTGTAGACCAGCGCGCCAGAGGGCCACGCTGGAGCGTTTCGTGGTGCTGATCTTTTGATCTGAAACAGCTCCTTTCGTCTTTCTACTCTTGGTCATATTCATCCTGTTTGTCTTGGTCTTGATTATGTCTGTATAAAGGGAAACTATAACTGTGGGTGAAATGCCAAACAGGCGACCTCTTCCCCTTTATTCTTCAATCGCCACTTCACACCACTTCAGCCGACACTTAGCATTGCGCATGGTGATGTGAGGCTTGCGTGCAGCTGCTTGGTCATGGAAACCCATTTCATAAAGCTCCCGACGCACAGCTCTTGTGATGATGTTGCTTCCAGGGGTAGTTTAGAACTCTGTAATGATACAACGGGCAATAAGCCGATTGTTGGGTATGCACTTCAGTAGCCTACTCGCTGGCCTGACCGGGCCCGCTGTGCGAGTTTTCGTGGTTGACCGTTTCTTGACTGAGCAGGTATTGCTAGGTACTTTCACTTCAGTAGCCTAAAGCAGATGTAGGCTAGTAGGGAAGAAAGTTCGCGAACTCATGCTATGCAAGTTCCATGTTTAAAGTCACTGTGCTCTTTACGACCCTTTATACATTCTAAATGTTTCTCTACGGAGATTGCGTGGCATGTGCTGTATTTTATGCACCTGTTAGCGATGGGTGTGGCTGAAACACCTGAACTCACTATTTAGTCGGGGTGTCCACTGATTTTGGCCATAGAGTGTATTTTACCATTTCACCTTTGAACGTTTGGTAGAGGGGGGGGGGGGGGGGGGGGGGGCGGGGGGGGGGGGGGGGGTATAGCCCTCATCTTCACCAAAACGTCATCGAAAGGACACAGGCGAATATTTGCTGCTCGGCTAACGAACGGGAGGAACTTATCTCTCAGCTGAAGCAAAACGGTACAGAAGGATGCCACAACATAACAAACGCATATAAGAAACACGCTGTGGACATCAAATAGGCCTACTTTTCTTATTTTTGGACTGAACCATTTTGGCTAATAGTTACATTCGTGTATAGTTCTTGATGTGCTGGACTTTACATTTCTATTTGATGTTTATAATGCTACCGAGTCAGGTCATAATTTCATCCACCACGCCTTTTTCTGTCAACGATATTCTACGGCTCAAGCTGGAGCCGCCTTCCAAGGAACAACGGCGGCTCATCTCGTTTATGAGGCACTGGAGACCGAGGCAAGAGCAGCACTTTGACGCCGATTCGACATCCTCTTGTTTGCTGGCCAGTAGAGACGGCCCAAGCTTTGGTCTTTTGGAGGAAGTGGAGCGTATGTCAAAGCGGAGCACATTGACTGTGCAGGGCAGTTCTTTACTTTATTGTACCTCGGAAGACAGATGTAAACACTTAGAGGAGGGAACCCCTGCAGACCAGTGCCTTAACACCGAACAGGAGGAAAAAGAAACCAGTAAGTGGCCAATAGAGTAGGCCTAGGCTATTTAGTTTACTAACAAATATTCTAACAAATATATATATAGGCCCACTGTAATTTAGACTTTGAGTAGGCTAAACAAAAATAAATACTCAAAATCTTATTATTTTATGTTGTCAGTTTAACTTTAAATGTAAACTTGCCTCTCAATCAAAATATGAAGGGTTGCAATTAGGTCACTTACACACATTTTTTTAAGGAATGTGTTACATTTTCAAAGTGAGTTATTTTCTCTCTTCAAATATCATAAAATCACATTTCACGCATAACACAATCGTTTTGACAAGCCTTATGTTTCCCTTGTTTAAACATTGAAAGTTAGTTCCACTGCAATCAGACTAGCCAACCAATCATTTCATTAGTGCCTAAAGTACTTGTCTTCACTCCTTAAGCAAGGACTAGCCTGCCAGCCCTCGTGAAATACGGTTGTGAAATTAATCAAGAAAAAATGTAAGGCCATACAGTGACAGAATAATCACATTTTGATTCAGGACAAGTAATTTGACCCACAGTAAAGCAAACATTTTAATCCTACACAAAGTAAAACTTCAAACATAATGTGCTTAATTTACCTTTAAAAACACTTTTCTAAATAGGCCTCTACTTTCAACTCAGCTAGATTTACTTGTTTATCACTAATTGGCTCCATGTCTATCCTAATTGTTCCATACATTTCAAGGGAGATGTTGTCAAAAGCAAAATAAATGTTGGGGTGTTGTATGAAATTCACAAAGAAAGTGACGCAAATGCATGCAATTGGCAGGTGAGTTCTCAACCCATCCTTTATTATAGCTATCTGCAAGCAGTAGCAGACATGTCCAGGTACAAAACGACGCTTTCTACCACTGATACCAGAACTTATGCATTAATAGGCAGCAATAACACTAAAAAGGCCCATCCTATTTAATTTCCGTGCATAGAGTTCCTTATAAAACGATTGCTATTTACTAGTGAATTTAAACTGCATAACCTTTACTCAAATTTTGTCAAATGCTGCTATCACAAACATTGATCTTATCTGTTATACGTATGTTTAGCTAAGTTTTTCTGTTGTATGCCAAGGCAAATGTGCAAAACCTATAACTTGCTTAATGTAAGTAAAGCGTGCTGAACTAAAAATGGATTGGAATAATTTTAGTGTACGTTTTGTATACTTGTTTACACTCCCTTGCTGCACAATGTAAGATACCTCTCAACCAAATGTAATTGGTTGAAAGGTGAGAGGTGTAAGTTCAATGCTGATAGCAAACTTTACAGAGGAAGATCTTCTTTTCAAGTGAAAAAATAAAGTTTTATAGTAGGCTAATGTATTTGCCTAAATAATTGTATTAAAGCTAAATCCCACATCTTCTCCAGAGAGCTACAAAAATACTGGGATGCAAGGTGCCGGCATTGAGGCCTCAGATAAGCCACCAATACAGCAAAAGGCCAGGCGGAGACGGCGTGTCCTCTTCTCGCAAGCACAGGTGTTTGAGTTGGAGCAACGTTTCAAGCAGCAATGCTACCTTTCCGCCCCAGAGAGAGAACACCTGGCACTCTCAATCAAACTCACCCCAACACAGGTGAAGATATGGTTCCAGAACAGGAGATACAAATGCAAGCGCCAGAAGCAAGACAACAGTCTGCAGACTGCGGCTTCCCATCAGCACCCCCCACCACCCAGGCGAGTTGCCGTACCTGTGCTGGTGCGAGATGGGACATCGTATCTAACTGGGTCCCAAAACTGTAACACTTCATACATGGTCGGAGCCCAAAATCTATATACTTACAATGGCTACCCAGCTCTTACATATAACAACTCTGTCTATTCCAACACATATTCCTGTGCACCAACTCTTGCACCCAGCAGCACCACGTCTAATATGTTTATGAATATGAGTTTGGGGAGCTTTTGTATGCAGGCCCAGGCCCAGGGTTCACAAGGAACAAGAGAGATCACACCCTGTCAGTAAATGTTGCAAGGGATTCGCGCATGGTAGTTAAGGCAGCTAAATATACAACTCAAAAGCTTAAACATTTTGAGAAACTTCAGTTAAGATCACCTTAATTACTTCAAGCTTATCTCTGAGAGTCTGTAAAATTCTCTTAATTAAACAAATCATTTAAGTGTTCAAAATTATATAAAAACATTTTTGTGACTTTCCTCTTAGGGTAGCTTTGTTTGGTGTATGGCCATAGAATTTGTTGAATGGTCACAAATCTATTCTAATTACCAATTCTATACACATAAAGTTCTAATATTCCCAGTCATCCAACTTTATGAGGTATAAACACAATGAACAGACGATGTCCATGGTAGAAAAAGATGTCTGTTGTGCCATTCCAGCTTTTGGCCTGCAGTGAACTTGGAGCAGTCTTAATGTTGAACTTTGGTGTCATCCAAAATACATTTTTAACGTTTTCAAGATTGCTTTTCTCAACTTCTGACTTTCCTTATCTCTGTCTATTCTGCATGTCTTCATTATGTTTTTGTATCGTGGAACATGGATGTTAATAATAAATTTTTTCGAAACATTTTTCTATCTTTAAAAATACATTTTTATAATCCATATTCAATAAAATGAAAAGGTTTGCCCCTGGCTATGGAAAGTATAGCCTATGTTTTCAATGTTCTTTTTCATGAATAAATGAAAACATTATTTGCAGATGTTGTGAATAAATTTGTTTCAGCGGTCTTTCTTCTGTTCTTGCTCTGTGGTCTTACTGGTCACAATCACAGCATGTCTTGCGTTTGGTTGCGCATACCATGTAATGGCAATGCAATGGTCATCACCTCTTGCACTCAACAAGGCCATTTATTGCTTGAAATCTGGAATGGTGTTTCTATGATCATTCATGGGTGACAGAATTTCAGCTCACTGTAGTAGTGGTCATTTCACACTAGAAAAGACATGTAATAAACGTCTTTTTTACAGTAAAAAGATGTTTTGAAAAATAATATTCTCTACATCCATTCCAAAGCGTCCCCTCTGGAGAACATGTTTTGAATAACGGACCAAAACGTCATTCTGCTCACTGGGTTTGCTCAATTGAAGCAAACCCATGTAAAAACCTGCACTATAAAAACAAAAAGTTATTTTACAGGACATGTAATGTATTATTTTCCATTTTTTTGTTTTCTAAGAATATATATCGTTGTGAAATTACAAAAATAAACTGTTATAAAAAAAATATTGTTAAATAAAAAAATATTTTGAAGAAAGAAAATAGTATTATTTCACATTATTTTACAAAGAAAAAATAATATTGATTTAAAATTTTATTTTAATTTGTGTGTAAAAATACAGATTAAACCCTTTCAATAAATACTATTAGATACAAGTCAGAAGAGCAAACTTTGTTAATTCATTTTTTTTATGATGAATACATGTGCCAGTAAATAGTTAACCTAATCTGACCATTTTAATTCAAGCATTAGTATGAATTGTTTAAATTGTCAAACTATTAAACATTTGATAAAAGAAGACCACACAATGGTTTACTGTTACTATAGGCAACACTGTAGGAGTTAGGGTGAGTTTAGTAAAACTTTATTTCTATACTTCGAAGCTTGTAAATCATGCCAAAGGCAATTTCATTTCAATAGTAAGTGCACCTCAGTTAGGACTACCTACACTGATAATCCAGAAACCCTTGCGTGAATCAATCTAAATTTGAGAAGCTATGAAGGCTTAAAATAAACATTGCAATCACAAACTAACCTACCCAGCTGGCGAATTGCTTTCTCGCTTAACCTTCATGCCTCAAAGCATGCCCCCGAGACCCTGGGCACAAGCATTGTGACGTTGAATATAGTCCAAAATAATGTACGTTTTTTTGTTATGTTTGTAGCCTATGAATTTCTGGGCCCATAAGTGACACTCAATTTAACAGATTGAAGATTTTCTAAGTTCTATATTAAAGCACCTGTCAATGGAGACAGCGCTGCTCGTTCAGGTGGTGGCCTGGGGTGACAGTATTTTATAAGTTGACAAAGTCAACGTGATGTCACCCATTTATTTGAGTCCCGTTTTGAAGCCTCGAGTTTAGCCTTTTGGCTTGGTTGCAACGGCCATCGCCATTGGGGTTTTTGGAAACCAGAAGTGACGACAAGTTAAAGTTAAACTGTGTGTAACGCTAAGTTAACCACTTATGGTGAAAAACATATTAATTCTAACTTTGTGTTTTTAAAAATGGTTTTGGAAATCTAAGGTTGCGTTCATATTACCTTACTTAATGAATGTTAAACAGTGACAGCAGTATGCAAAATGGGGTGTCAATAACAAGTTAGCCACGCCCTAAAGCATTCCATGCTTTATCGTCTATTTTACTCTAAATGGGACCATAATTTGCAATATATACATCATACAGTATTGAAAGACTTGAAACTAGCGATTGAGACCATACATCCTTGCACGGAAAATGTTTACTGGTGTAATAAAGTAAGTGAGAAGTAGGGCAATTTTCTCATAGACTTCCATACAATCACAGTTCTTTCTGCAGCCAGTGGAGTTGCCCCCTGCTGGCTATTAGAAATAATGCAGGTTTAAGGCACTTCTGCATAGGCTTCACTGGTCAGAACCGGAACAACACCCTTGGACACGGGCCACCCCTGGAATCTGAGTGGCCACCCCAGGTGCCACCCCATTAAACTAAACTATGATTGTCTATCTGCCTTGTCAGAGGTGGGACTTCGTCTGAACTGTTTGAGGAGTAAACCGAACTTGTATGTTGCCTACTTTTAGAGGTACAATTTCTTTAAGGAATGAAGTATGGAAGCTTTAAATAACATTTGTATGGTGCCACTCTGTAGTGTATTGATTGATAAGTCTATTTATCTTTTCATTTTAGACACTGTAATGTTAATAATTTAAGTAGACATGGGTAGTGTTCAGTTGTAACTTGAAAGAGAGACGATTTTGATTATTGTGAAGGTATTTCTCAGAAGTCATAGTGCACTGGTAGGTGAAATGTGGTCTACACAAAGACGTAGGCCTAATTTCAACACATTTAATGTTTCATATAAAATGGCATAAATATATGGAATTATATCTGTTCTGCCAACAAGAAGCTCCCAGAACATTGGGAGCAGTACTATTCTCCTTATTTTTTAAAACGAAAACCCAGATCGCCAATACTTCAGTTCAAAATAAGGTGAATAGATTAATGTAAAATAAGAATTTTACAGCCTCACATTTCATGATGTAACGTAATCGATTTTGCGATTCCCCTAATATTGTAGAGGCTGTCATGGACGAGTTTCGACTCCAGCACCACAAAGAGAAATACACAGCTGGCTGGCCATTTAAAGCAGGCTCCTGGCAGGTCCGGTTGGGATGGGTTTGAATTAAAAAAAAACATTCAAAGATGGGAAGGGAGATTTTCTAAGTGTAAGCACTTTCAATTGTTATTTTGGTTTATACTTGACTTTTATTCAATAATAAATTATACATTTTTCTATTTCATTGTAATTTTATTGTTACCGTTATTTACATGTATATACAGCTGCAATCAAAATGATTCAACCCCATTGCAAATTAGGTTTATTAGCAAAATCTATAAACTATCAGCTGATTGCAAAAATAGTATCAAACAAGAACAATTTAAATAGCTCAACACAACTAATATAACAAGTGGGTATACATATATATGCAAATTGTTGCTTAATAAATACAAATGTAGGTTTGTTGTAATCTTGTGTCACGTGGTTTTCTTTGTCTTTTCAGTGGAAACTGTTAATGTGTTAGTATGACAGTATCTAACATGTGATGTGCTGGTGGTTGACTAGTTATCATCCTATAGCCAGAACTAGGATACTTTTACAGTTTCATTTTATTGAGCATCTTTAAGTTTAAAAGGGGTTTAACAAGACGGTAATGGTCACTGTAAAACAAACGTTCACTTTTGAACCTGCTTTGGTATAGGGTTACCTCTTTTCAACGGAAAAATGCTCGCAGGTTGAAATGCAGTGTAATGCGTTTTTTTCCCTCTAAATCTCCACTAGGTTGTTTCCTCTGAAAGAACTGTTGTGGAAAAACAAAAGATGCATTCTACCTAATTCTGCAAATTAGAACAGCCCCCAGTCGCTGCAGTTTATACCCTAGCACATGATTTAACTTTGCATGACTAGCTTTATCCCGAGACCAGACATTCCGAAAGCATATTCGCCGTCTAGAATATTTGACGTATTCCAAAGCACTAAATCTGACCCCAAAGCAGTTTAGCAATAGTAACTAATGTGTTGTTCAAAGCGAGACTGATCCCACGTCTGTGATAGGCTTTTCTACCGGTGAGGCGTCCTTCCGCTAATTGCAAGAAAACGTCACATGATTCGAATTGTGCCCTGAGCACTAAGGAAGAGACAGTTTGTAGCAGCAACTGTGGGTCGGAGATTTGTCTACAGGACTTATGGACTGCCCGGATTGTTGTCGTTATGACTTTGTTACAGTAAGGACTATCTTGGAGTATCGGTTGCAGAAGCTTCTTGTAAGTTGCTGTCCTATAATAACCTATGCTATTGTAGTAGGCTGTTACCCTCGCTGTGGAAAAACTGAAAATTTTCTCGTAGCCATCAACAAAACTGTTTCTTCTTACTTTAGCTGCCAATACCAGCTATTAATTGCGTCCTACATTAGAAGCATTTACAGCGCGGTGAACTTATGACACGAGGAAAACGTTGGGGTGAATACATTCTATTTCAATGCCACTGTAGCATACCTGTCCGGCTACGATCATCGTTGACAATGACCACCGGAACTATTCACACTGTTTTGTTGTGCAGTCACTCACATTTCATATAATAAATGTAGGTTAAACTATAGGAGCACAAATGTGACTGCGTATAAGTGCTCGATAAACTTCCTGACTGTTAGTAGGAAAATGTTATTAACGACACCTAGTCTGACGAATCAATGAGGGCTCATAATTATGAGGAAAATTCCATTGCATAATCGATAACAAGGATCATCTTAAACTGTTTTACAAAATCGTCTGCATGAATGCACCCCCTATCTACCTGTCAACTGCTTTATGGTGTATGTATTGTTGTCAAAGCAAAATTGCGGTCTCTTATTCTGGCTGGTCAGTTCCTAATATCCTTCATTTCCAGCCTTGCATGGAAGTGTGGATCTTAGTTTATTTAATTCATCAAAACACGGCATTGACCTGGGTAGGTAGCCTTACTTGTGTCCATCCAGAAATCTGAAGTTCTTCATTTTCATTGCATTGCAAATTTGTACGGTAAAAATACTGTTGATATAATAACAATGCAAATAAAGGGAACCTATTATGCTAAATTTGATCTCGTTTTGTTTTATTCTAAGACTCCACTAGAGTCGTTTTTCATGATTCACAATTTAAAAAATCCTTATTTATGTTATACTGGCCATTCATGTAGGACATCATTTGATCCTAGTCGGAAACAAGCCGTTTTTTTCAAGCCCACTTTCTTCTGATTGGCCATCTTCGCAAAGGCAGCACCAAGTGCTGCTGGCCGTGCTGTGCCTGTAGAAGATGACCATATAATGAAACCCACTTCGCCCAGTTCGCCCCCGAAATTGAAAAAAACGTTTAACCCTAACCCACTCAAATACAGGTATTATTGAACACACAAAAAAAACAAATGATTGAAAATGATGATGCTCAGAACTCCTTTAAGATAAAACATTTTTTTTGTCAATTGTTATTATCAGTGCGATAATAAATAACACAAAAACATAGCTAGCCTACTTTGTTCATGACTCGCTGCAACTGTAAACATTGACGCAAACAAGGTGTCTTTGAATGTATCATAAGGCTATTTATGTTAAAGTCATAGCCTTTAATAATTCAGCTATGAGCTAACCACTATCTGCAGTGGCTAATAGGCTATCCTCTAAAAAAAAAGTTGGTTTAACATTTTCTGAGGTAGCTAGACAAATATCAAAACGTGTTCCAATTTAATATAATTGCGTCCATTTCCATTCTTCCTCAAAAAGCGAACACGATTCTGATACATTCAAGGCTACATCTGTGTTATTGAAGGGCCCAATTAAAAATGCATTTCATCCTTATTTAGTCTTACTCTTTAAATGAAATTTAAATGACAAAAAGCGGATGAAAACCCTGTGAATTACACAAATGTTCGAACTACTTTTTTTTCTACCCTCAGAAACAGTTGGGAGGATTGCCATGAACAAGACAAAGTAGGGTATTGCACAAGAGAGTTCTTTTCATCAAAATGAAGTGCCTGCTGATAGCCAGTGAGAGTGCTGAGGTGCTTTTCCATTGGACTGACCCACAATTCCAGCACAACATCCAAGAGAAATATAGGGCCTCCCAGGATGAAGGGGTGAAGGTAAGGGACAGGACTCAAATTGATGGATGGAAATTAAATCTACTAATCTCCTGAGAAAGTTGTTGCACAGGCGTGTAGTTTCAGTGTCTGCACTCATTATTAAATGTGATATCATCCATACATTTTTACTGTCCAAAACAATTCTACAATAAATTAAAAACAAATTTTAACAGTAGATGCACTATTTTCTTTGCAAAGATCATACACAATGAGATATAAACAAAAAAATGTATCTTTCGTATGTTTGAATGCGCCGTAAAATCCCTTCCTCTCTGTGTGTAATATCTTTTGTAGCCTCCTGCATTTGAGGACAGCGTAAACACACTGTTCGCTCCCATCATCATTTCATGTAGCACGATGGTGGACAGATTGGACGACAGCTACACATCTTTCACAACAGAAAACAACCACACCTATGTACTGCACCAGGTAAAACACACACAAACTCAGGAGCAGCCAACGGGAAATCGTGCACACAGTGTATTTTTTCTTAGTCTAGTGTCCCTATCCCTACCCTGGTCACTTACCCCCATGTTTGCCCTTGACTGCCCCTTATCAGCAGTCCATAAATAGCGCTCTTGTTTAATCCCTTTATTGAATCCTTTGCTAACATTATATAAGCTTGACTTTTTCATTGTCATTTAAAGAAAGAAAGCCACTCAAAATTGGCGTCTCATTGAAGTCTACAGTGTTTCAAGGTTTGCATTTCTCCACACTGTTAGAATTTCTAGCCAATGCAAGCCAATGCCTTTGCAGTGCCACCAAACTCAAGAACAAATAGACTGGTGTGGGTTTGAAAATGGTAACATAAAACTAAAAAAGACACTTGAACAACATATAGGCACAGTCAAAAGGAAGTTAGAGAAAATAGAAAATATTTTCATGAGATTTCCCTGCTTTCCACTGCTAGCGTTTTATCGATTTATTTATGTGAAGAATTGTCAGGTAAAATTATTTTGGTATTGGTTGAATGTTTTACATGAGTTGAGTTATGAGTTGAAATACTGCATATTCTTTATATTTCTATGTAGGACTGTTTAGGTTGAGTGATAGACCATACAGTAAAGTGATGTATGAAGTATGAGAATTCTTGGAGGCGGTATGGTTGGCAGGAGAGAAATAAAAATTGTTCACGTTTGGAGAAATATTAGGACATGACCATTGATTTTAGAAACTCACAACCAAGCCCACTGCTTTAAAAGGTGTAGATATCAACCTTGTGGATAGCTACAAATATTTGGGTATTGCTCTTGATAGCAAATTGCGTTTGGACACTACCTCTAAAAAGGTATCAGCAACGACTTTTTGCTAATGCCATATTTGGACTACCAGGACCATCCACTCCAGAGGGAGTTTGAGCTATTGCTCTCAGGTCGTCATACAGGACTAAAATACTCCATATTTCCTTTAGCCCTAGTGCTATTGCTCTGCTTAATGGCACATGTGTTGCAGTCTTAATAGGGGATTGCCACTGACAAATCAAAACATAATCACAGCATGTTAATGACAAGTTGTTTATCCAGCATTTGATTTGTTCAGATTTTGTCCAATATTATGGATTAGAACAAACGATAAACTTAATGTTAATTAGTTTTTTTTCCAAAATCTTTCACGGAAACCGTCAGTGAATGAAATATACTCTAGACAATTATTACTCTACATCTGACTTATACTCATACAAGTCTTCTGTTCCCTGTCCCAGTTTGATGAATGTCTCTACATTGCTGCTAACGGGGATGGAGATGAAGGAGAAGAGGTTCTGAAGAGGAAGATCCATGTAATGAAGAAGATGATTGATGTCCGATTCGGCATGGTCACACTTAGCAGTGCCATCCTTAAGAAAGAGTAGGTTTGCTGTTTGTGTGTTGTTTTTTTTACACTGAATTTCACTTCATATATATATATATATATATATATATATATATATATATATATATATATATATATATATATATATATATATATATATATATATATATATATATATATATATATATATACATACACACACACACACACACACACACACACACACACAGTATGTGTATTCATACAGTGTACTATATATCAGAATTGTAACAAGTAACAGAAAAACTGTTGAGTTGAGTCTTTCACATTCAAGCTCGAGTCGAGACACAATTGTCGGTCAAGTCAGCTATGTGTCCCAAGTCACTTCGAATCACTAGGTTTGATATTTAATCTCAATTAATATTATCAGATTTGTTTTATCGATTCGAATAAAATACGCAATGCTTAATAATATAGTCATACTCTCCCTGCCAATGCTCACCTTGAAATGTTATTGGTTTCTTCTTTGTGTTTAGAATTAGATAAATATAATAAATGTATCTTTTTATAAACACATTTGTCACTACCAAAGGTCTTGGTCTGAACTCTGGAAATACTGTAACTAACACATTTAAAAGTCCCAAATGTCATGATCGGCAAACTGTTGTTTTCTTTTCTGAGAGTCGGCGGTTCCATGATTGATGAAACGGGGCCCGCTCCATTGCTTTTTTATACTGGGCAGCGCAAGATACGGTAACAGGGCGGCGTCATGTGCAGATTACGCGATCAGACGCAGGTTTGGTACATGGTAGATGTCAAATGAAAAGGCACAGCATGCGCATTCTGCGGCGTGGTCAAGTCGCTGTTAGCGCTGCACGCTCTCTAACGTACGTACACTAATGTGCCCCTTAGTGTCACAACATACAAGTTTAAATATCTATAAATCTCTGACTGGTAATTCACAATCAGCTTCCATAAAAGGCCTCATATTTGATGGTGACTGGGGACCGTATGGCACGTTTTGGAAGGTGTTTTACAAGCTTACAAAATATGTAATATATAAGATACAAAGCTAAAGTCTAAGTGGGCCATGTTATGTTTTGGCCTACTGACTACTGTAGTTGGCGACAAAGAAGTAACACTTTGGTAAAATGAAAAACACTTTTTCAACACAAACTGCCCCTCCTAAACACACTGACAATTTATTTATGTTTTTATACAATAAATGTTTACTAAACATAAACATAAAATATGAACATTTATATAAGATTGATATTGAGCTTCTCGTCTGACTAGGGGTAAGTAAGAACATATAGAAATGTTATGGATTTAAAAGGTCTATCGTCACATGATCATTTACATGAATTGGTTCAATGCCTTGAATCAAATCAGAATAGAAAAAAAAACTCTTTGCCTATACAAGGTTTAGGCTCCATAGGTAGGCTTGCAACAACACAATAAAACTGGGGTATTTCTTGCAACACCATCACTGCAGCGAGAGTAGATGCAACCATTTCCATAATAAATAGGTCAGACAATTGTGCAAGAGAGCTCAAAATGATTGTAAGATTACCATAAAATGTTGTGATGGCCCTAGAAAACAGCATCAAAAACTTGAACTAAAAAGTATTTCATTAAGTCTGCCATTTTTATTTGTGTGAGCACATGTTTCAAACGTATTTCTAAATTATCTTAATTTCAAACAGTCAGAGGGTTCGTTGGAGACTCTAGCTTTCACACCCTCGGCCATAATGGAGGGTAATCATTGATTGTAATGTATGTATTAGATTGCCTGTTTTCCCTGTACATCCTATTTCTTTCCCCACTAGATTGCGTCCCCAGGACACAGAGAAAAGAACCCGACTGTGGAAGCAGCTTCAGAGTCTCCTGGAGACCTACAGTCGTCTGAGGGAAAACGACCAGAGCTTTTTGATTGAGGTGCAGTACTGCAAGATAAATAAACCCCTTGCTTTCAACAGTTTCACAACGAAAGATCGTGCTAATAAAGGTATTAAGAACCATATTGAAACATATATGTAGCTTGAAGAATGCTTGTAAACAACTGGGCTCAATTCAACAGGCTAGGCTCAATTTAACAAAACATCCATGGAGTTGAATCACTTGGAAAACCCAATGACATATCCAGCCAAATTCCTTCTAAAATACTGGTTTCCAAGGTGATCGTTCTGGATTATTGCATTACCTGCGACCTCGTATCTGCAACCGAATCACAGCCGTGGAGTATAACGGCACCCTCTCGGGTGATATGGTTCAAGTGGATATCATACCAATGTATGCCGTGTATTTAAAAATGTCTTCATGTCTCTCTCTTTCAAAGGCGGTGGAACGGTTAATCCACCCTACTCTATGTGAGCAGTGTATTGAGTTTCTGGAGCGTCGTCTGGTGCAGCAGATCAACAACAGTGTTGAAAGGGCAGGAGAGGAGGTGTTACATGCCTTCATTCTAGTCCACACTAAGCTACTGGCGTTCTACTCCAGGTATTAAGGACATCTGTATACTATCTATAATAGATATGCAGTATTTTAGCCTTATAATACAGACATACCGTTGCTATGGAGATGGCATCATGGAGATGCTTCTATTTTTAGACGTTTTTCTTTATTGTAGTGTATTAAGACAAACTGTAATTGTTATTTACATTCCCCTATCGGCTAACCCAAAGTTAGAGAAAGTAAACGGTTTATCAGGTCACCATGGAAATGCTGAAGCGCTTTCCAGATATGTTTGTAACGCTATCTGGTGACTTTAATCACTGCAGTCTGTCTTTGTTTCTAACAGTGTTCCATCAGCAAATAAAGTGACCTACGTGTATGAACAAGACCATTCATTTGTTATACAGTAATGTTAAAGATGCGAATGTGTCATTGCAAAGCAAGGAGTTACAGTGTGACTACATCAACTTCTGTGTGGGCACAATTATTCCTAAAAGGTTGTTGGTTGGTATTCTGATATCAAACCATGGGTTACAAAGAACACTAGAGTCCCATAACAGGAAGAAAATTGGACTTCACAGTGGTGATAACACACTGTTAAAACCTGCTCAGAAAGATCTTAAAATGGTCATCAGAACAGATTATATATATATATTTTTTTAATTTAAAGCTGAATTGTAATGGTATCGGATGTGTTTGGAATGGCATGAAAAAAATAGCTGCAGCTTCCACTCACCCTTTTTAGGACTGTGAGTGCTATTGGATTTAATTAAATCTTTTTTAGTTCAGAAATCCAAGACCTGTTCAGTAATCTCCCCAGCACTGGGTCTTTTGGAAACAACAGAACATCAAGTGCTTAAACATGACACAGCAAACAAAGCTGCTGGTCCAATTCAAATTGTGTGCTAAAGAACGTTGTTTTATATTCCATCTCTTTTTTTCAACTTCCTTGGCAACATCAATCATTCCACTAAAATGGAAAACTTGTTTTTGAGGCCAAACGATGATATAACAATTTCCCTCGGGATCAATAAATATTTTCCATTCCATTCCATACTTAGCTAGCCTAAAGAGCAGGTGATCCATTCCCTTATAGTAGGGAATTTTGGTGAAGTGACTTTCTTATCCATTCTGGGTAGAGGAAGAAATTCAGCAGCTACCCTTGTAGGGAAACTTTTTAGTTGAACAATGGAAAACAACCCTTTTTTCCCAAGAAATAGAAGCACGTCTGGACAGTAGTCTCATTGTTTGTTTTGAGAGGATGTTGGTTTTGGTGAGGACTTCTAACCTACCCTGTGTTTCTGTAGTCGTAATGCCAGCTCCCTCACTTCATCTGACCTGCTTGTCCTCATCATCATGGCTCAGAACCTGTATCCTAGCACAGTGGAGCTGGAAGATCCGCTGCCAGAGGTGAGCGTTCTCACAAATTCCTTATTCCAAAGGTAATCGGCAAAATCAGATGAATCCTTCTAAGTGTGTGTGTGTGTGTGTGTGTGTGTGTGTGTGTGTGTGTGTGTGCGTGTGTGTGTGCGTGTGTGTGTGCGTGTGTGTGTGCGTGTGCGTGTGCGTGTGCGTGTGCGTGTGTGTGTAATCAGGATGTTGAGAGCACCACAGGTCCTGATGTCTTCTATACTCCAGAGCCCTCGCCTACAGACGGGGACTCGGTCGGATCAAGTAAGTTCAACAATATGTGTCTGTATGGAATATTAGCAGCATCTTTCTCCTACGTCAATGTTCTGCTGAAATAGAAGCGTTTTGAATGTACATTTTTGTTCCTGGTATTATATTTGGTCATGAAACTGACGCGTCTTGGTTTCTCTGTTTTAAACAGGGAAACAGGAAGGGGATGGAGCTCCTATGTTTCAATTTGTCGATCCAGACATACAGGTATAAATAACCTTGGTAAATTTGACTTAACCTACATTACAGTATATGTTTATCGGCTCATATTCTCAACATTTGAAGGAAGTGAAGCAAATGACAATTGTTTGTGTTTAGATGGCTCAGGATAGCCTTCAGACCTTAGAGGTGCCTTCTCCTGACCCAGCCACTCCCTGCAGGGTCTTCCTAGAAGTGTCACTCAAGGACGGCTCCTATCCCATGATACCTCACTCTATGTACTGCCTGCCACTGTGGCCAGGGATTACTCTGGTGTTGCTCACCAAGGTAGGGGATAACGGCACACTTACTTTTCTATGTGTTTGCATACAGATATAGCCAATGTAGATGGTGCTAGTTTCCCCCAGTGGGTAGGGATGGATTCCCGCTATGAATCAGTCCATAATTTTGTCATTAACACCCTGGGGTCTCATTTATAAAACTGCAGGATTTACGTCAATACAGAAAGTGAGTGCATACAAAAATGTTCAGATTTCGTAACATTCAAGTATTGTTTAATAGCCTAATTGCAGAAAGTTGAATAACATATTTGAGGGGTAATTTGCAAAAACACAAGACACACCCAAAGTGTCCATCATGGCTCACCCATATTCCCTTCTTCAGCCCCTACTTATCCGCTTTGTATATTCTACCGTCCCCCCCGTCCCCCATCCTAGAACAAACATTACATAATGTGTGCCATTGTTGAGTAAAATGTTTTTGCTGTAATGCAGTTTAAAACAGTCATTATCAATACTGAAGTTACTCAGCTTTTCAACTGTTACCATTTGAATAGCTTCATTTTGCAAAATAAAACAACCACTGCCAGACAATATCCATATTTTCTCTTTTCAAGATGAATACAATATTTTACAATATTTTTCCAAACATCAATTTCTCCCATTCACACCCCCAAAGCCAGTAAAAATGAGATCTCACACCAGGATGTCTGGTCTTGGCTATATTCTCCAGAAATTGTATTGTGTATATTCAGCTCTGGAAAGAATTAAGAGGCCATTGCAAAATTATCAGGTTCTTTGATTTTACAAATTATAGGTCTGTGTGAGTAAAATTACCATTTTGTTTTATCCAATAAATTACTGACATTTCTCCAAAATTCCAAATAAAATTATTGTAATTTAGAGCATTTATTTACAGAAAATGCAAAAAATGTCATTCTAATGCACAAATATGTATTGGTATTCTTCCATAGCAAACTGACCGTAGCAGAGTGCAGGCTACAGTAGCCAGTTATCATTTTAACAGAGTCCTTGTAAAACAATAAATACAGAGCACCCCCAGAGTTCTAAACATGTAATTACATTCGCTGTTCATAAATTCAGTGATGAGACTGTGGGATAACATACTGTCCACATTGGCTATGCCGTCTTCATGAATTTCAGTTCTTTACCGTGAATTTAGTGTTTTAAAGTATGGCTAATGTCATGAGATAATTTTGGATTTAGACATTCTCTCATTCACTTTAAATGAATACCCATTTTACAAGTTAAGCATGTTAAACATACACTGTATGTATGTCATTTAAACAAGATCGGCTTACTTTTGGATCTGTGTAAACGTCAATAGAATCATTAAACCAATCTTAAGAAGTAGGGCTGCACAATATATCTTTTTTTATTGTCATTGCGATGTCAACTTGCGCAATAAACACATCGCAAAAGACTGCAACATTTTCTTTGGCTCTATATTTAACGAATTCTATGATTCTTCTTTTAAAATTACATTATGTGATCAGGCACTACTTTGTCTGATACGCGCCATGCTTTTCACCGCGCGGATACATGTGGCCAATCAGACAGAGCCCTCGCCATTAAGCACCGTATGAGGCAGAGGGAGAGGGTAGGAGGGGGAAACTGCACTTTCAAATGGAATTATTAATCATATATCAGTCAATTTGTCCAATAAAATAAAAAATTCAATTGGCAATTTTTTGCTACTGAGCAGTATACTGAAAGCAGTGGAAAGGCAGAGCTCTGTGCACTTCAACATCTTTTTACTATCGCAAGAAATATCGTTATCGCAATACTCAACAATGTTATCGCATATATCTTACTTTTCTCATATCGTGCAGCCCTATTAAGAAGTTAGTTACTTTATAAAAATGTTGAACTATTTCTCCTGAAGATCCCCAACAGCACTTTTGCCATGTCAGTGTATGCCTTCCTAGAGGCATTTGCCAAGCTAGAGAAACGTCTGCGTGAGTGCCAGGAGAGCTCAGGCTCCACCAGAGGCCTGTCTGCTATCCACGAGCTCCGCAGCAAACTGGACAAGTTTATCAGAGCCCTGACCTCCAGTGGTATAATGGTAGGGAGGGATGGGTGGGAGGAGGCTCAGTATTTTTAAAGTGAGAGTGAGAGTGAAAACTAAAACAATGTAGTATTTCTCCTCAGACTACTCAGCTTGAGATTGCCTGGAATGAGTTCAAGACCCGTGCTTTCATGAAAGGAGGCTCTGGACTCAACCAGGAGTGAGTCTGTTTACTTTACTGGCCTGAATGATTCAATGCACATTTCTCATCAAATTGACCATTTTGCAGCAACATTTTCTCTTCAAATTGTCTACTCCGCCTGTCTCTTGTAGACTGCTGAAATGCTGTAAGCACATGAACACAGCGCTGTGTGGAGTGTACAGACAGTGTTTTTTGCCAGAGCTCTTAGGGTTAGCGGGCGTACCCCAGCGCCTCTCCCCCCATTTACAGGAGCGGGCCAAGGTCATGTTGCAGTATGTATCACACCCAACAACGTATTGTATTGTTTCTCATTGTCTACTCTCAGTCACAAAGTCTAGGAGTGCAAATAACAAAGGACCAGTCTTGTTCTGTCTGAATTGAAGCTAAAAGAGGGCGCTTCTCGTGTTGAGTTATGATGCTGATGTGAAGCCTTGTTCCCTAACACCTCTAGTGTTGAGTTATGATGCTATTGCGAAGCCTTGTTCCCCAACGCCTCCAGTGTTGAGTTATGATGCTGATGTGAAGCCTTGTTCCCTAAC
The DNA here is from genome assembly GCA_017639675.1 of Aplochiton taeniatus. Classification (NCBI taxonomy): domain Eukaryota; kingdom Metazoa; phylum Chordata; class Actinopteri; order Galaxiiformes; family Galaxiidae; genus Aplochiton; species Aplochiton taeniatus. The sequence continues at coordinate 4,974,817 of CM030184.1, forward strand.
ACCTCTAGTGTTGAGTTATGATGCTATTGTGAAGCCTTGTTCCCCAACGCCTCCAGTGTTGAGTTATGAAGCTGTTGTGAAGCCCTGTTCCCCAATGACTGGTCTGACACTTTTAATATGCATAGTTTTAAGCAAAGACATCTGGCACATTAACGTCCCTTATGCAACCTTAAATCATAAATACACCCAATTCTGTTAGTATAGGCTACACTTTTAAGAAAATACCCATGCTTTTTAAAATTAATTCCAGTTCTTCTGGCCTAAAATAAATCAATGCATTTATTCAGATTGACTGACGGAGACTATGTCTCTTCTGTAGCATTGTCCTGTTTATCAGGCAGGTGATATAAAATAAAATGAAACAAAACAAGTACAGTATATAAAGTGTATGAGACTGAATATGTGGCCATAAGGTAAAATATTCAAAGTAAAGACATTCATACTTGAGCTATGCTTTACTTGTGCAATTGACAATACAAGACAATTTAAAGCAGTTTTACTAATTTCAAATGATAGGATAAATTGTGTCCAAAGCAATGATTATTTAAGGAGAACTCAAAAGAAGCACTGCCAATTATTAGCAAATAGTAGTTTAATGATTACCTTGAGTAAAGCTGTCTGTGCAAAATAAATGTTGCTCTAGGATATGGTAAAATGATAAACCTCTTACATTTGAAATACAGTATCTTGCCTGTTAAGAGTTACGTCCTCAGCAAACCGTTTAATTTATTTATCTATCCTTTTCTGTTTCTGACTCTCTTTCATGCTCATACGCTTTGTCTCTTCTCTCTTTGTCTCTCTGTCTCCTGCTCAGAGAGAAACTGATGGACTGGAAAGACTTCCTATTGGTTAAGAGCAAGCGGAACATCACCATGGTATCATATCCTGTCCCCTCTCCAATCCTGCGTCCTGGCCAGCTAATCCCTTCTTTAGACATGTTTGTTATAAATAATATGCACCAAACTACATTCCAGATAGTTAAACACAAAGGAGAAGATCAGTTCCCAAACTTTTAAAGTAAAGTGGCCATCAGTCACTGAAAAGAAGGTTTGGGACTCTATTAACAGAGACCTAAAAAAGACACTTGGACAGATCAGAGGCACAGACGAAAGAAAATTAAAGAAAATAGGGGATGTCAATGGAAAGCAATGGAAAAAGGCGACTGAAATAGAAAAGGTAGGCATTAAGGATTTCCAGGCCAGTTTAAAGAATTGGCAGTCACCATGAAGGAGAGCCGATTTGGCACCAAATTCGATATACAATACGGGAGAAAACTGCAGCAGAATATTTAGTCTCAGCATATGTATTGGTCGAAAATAGCTTATCTGTCCGCGTTGATGCCCCTTAACTCTGCTGTTATCACATACCTCGAAGAGTTCCCAGGACTTATCCATTTCATATATGTGGACCGCTCAGCCGGCCAAATGATTTCCCCGTCACTTCACATCATGGACCGCGCCACGTCTGAGCTGGGGAAGAGACCCCTGGCACAGTTCATCAAGAGCAAGGTTGGACAAATCCATTACCCCTGGATTTAGAATGTTATTACAATTAGTAAAGCTAACATGGTCACATAAAACTGGGTAGAAAAAACGTACTGGTGAGTGATTAGAAAACGTTGTGGGAAAAAACGAATCTTAATTGTTGATACACTAAGTATTGTTAATGAATGACCTTATTAATGTGTAGGTGTGGGGACTAGTTAGTACCACGAGACGTTACCTCCAGAAGGGCTACTCAACCCTCACATTACGAGATGGAGACTACTATTTCTGCTACTTCATGTGGTTCGAAAATGAAACTGTAAGTGACATATCCTGTTAAAACCAAATGTTTTTATTTGACTAAGGTTTCAATCGGAGCCAATCAACCCTTATGATAGTCAAACAAATGTTTCAATGCTGTCAATATACTTAAATGATTGAACACTTAAGTGTATGTTTTTGTGGTATTCAATACATTGTGTAAAAAAAAAAGAACAATCAGATAACATGCATTGGCTCAATCAGGGATATAAACTGGAGGCTGTAGACCTGCCTATCCTTCCAGACGACTGTGCCCCTGTAGGAATGTTGGCCTGGGACTACTACAGGTGAACAACCACCCTCATTCACATAAGCATCAACGAATAGTAACTTCTCATTGACAACTTTTCATACGCCTTGTTTCGATCTGCTTTTCCCCCAAAATATATATACACAAAAGAAAATGATATTTTGTCGAGAACATTTTCTGGCACTTTGTACTGTGATGGTAAAGGCCATAAATTGAAGCAGTTCTGCATGAGAGAGTAGGTAAAAATCTCTTGTGTAAGGTATTTCTGTCAATGGTGGCTTGTATGTAACTTTTTTACAAAGAATCAATTTAAAACCTTCAATATTTTGTGATTGTTTTTCTCAGGATAGTTTGGTTCTATTGTTTGATTTTGGTAAAATGTGTCCTTCATAAAATACTGTAAAAAATGTTTTCAAATGTATAACACAGGCAAAACCCATTTTCACGTCACTGAATGGAATGTTTAGTTAAGCAAACATGCTTTTCCATTACAGTGACAAGGACAATAAACATTTTATCAGCATATTCATTCTTCCAGTGGATTGCAATTTACTTTCAATTGTTGGCTGTTTCAGGTCAAAGTTGTCCGTATAAAAAGCTTGCAGTATGTGTATTCTTGGTTATTGTTAATATTAAGAGCCACGGTAGGTAATTACTGCTTTAAAAAACGGTTTGGTTGATGAGAACCTTTCTGCTTGGAGATTAGTATTCTGATCAAAAAGTTGGTAAGCAATTGTTAAAGACTGTCATGTTCGTTTCATCTGCTTCCCCCTACAGAAAGTTGCTGCGCTACTACAGTAAGAGCCACCAGGGGGAGACAGTGAAGTGCTATGAGCTCCTGACAGTTCACCTGGGGGTTATTCCTACAGAGTACATCCTCCAACATTGCCGGCAGCTGGCAGGCAAGCTATGGGAGCCCTCCCGCATTCCGTTACTTTAGGGAAACGGGGGAATTGATGAATTGCTGGACCTTTGGTTATTACATTGAAATGCTTGTCTTGGTATGCTAATTCAATTGGATGCTATGCCACAACTCACAGTCTTTGAATTATAATTATTTACACAACAAATATCCCCAGCCAATTTACATATTGTAAATTGTCGTGTGTGTGAAGTATATTTCTAGTATGGTGAAATTAAGTTTGTAAATGTGTGCATGCAACATGCTTATATGGTGATGTGATCAAGTGTATTTGTTTTGAAGCGCTAAATATGTTTTCTGTAACTTCTACAACCCTCTTATCTACTGTTTAAAATAATTATTTATTTCTGTCTCTCCGTGATGCAATTTGATAGATTAACTTTTTCTTTTTGATAGAGTCCCAGAGATTGGTGAAATGGTATAGATAAGTTATGCCTATTTCCTATGTAATATCTATGTATCTATATGTATGTCAATGTAATATGTTTGGTTGTTTCATTTAAATACATGAATGCCATAATCAGTCAGACTTTATTATTTGACTGTTTTTGCATCCAATGACATCTGCGGCTTTTTTTTTTTTTTTAAACATTTGACAATAAAACAGAAAAGAAAAGGCCCGGGCTATGGCTCAAACACCACGGGCTAGGGCTCGAACACCACGGGCTAGGGCTGGAGTTTTGGGCTCATGCAGGCCTCTAATATATTCTAGTGGCAAGTTTGTTCTGGTGTCCATTACAGTAGCAGAAGCAAAGTAATTCACAATGCTTTGCCATTTTAAACGGAACTTGTACTAGAAATAATGTAGGGTGGGTTGCTACCCTTGCAATAAATCATGAGCCAATTATTATCATTTAAAAAAGGCAATTCAACTTGAACTGACAAATGCAAAGCCAAAGTAAAAACAAAGTGCATTTTACATTTCCCACTTGTAAATAAAAATCACAGGATTACATAGCTTCCACAGTGTGGAGCCTACAGCTGTTAGTCAAAAAGCGGAAAGAATTTAAAAAGAAAAGCAACATTGCAGAGCCGTTCCATCATGGGCAGCAAAATGGCAGTCAAACGAGTCCAATTGGCCTCTGCACACTGGAATCCTAGCTGTCCATGTGTGGCACTTAGTGGAATTTTACCTGTGTATCAACCTCTACGAGTTTGATTCAGGCATTCCAGCCAGCTTAATAAATGTAAATGAACTTAATACTAATTCGATCCAATGACGTCTTACACCCTGATTTGATGTGTTCTTTCACAGACTGAAGGCTGTAACACATGAATCTGGTCAGGTAAGATCAGGTAACACATGAATCTGTCATTAGATCAGTGCAAACATTTCAAAAGCTAAACAAAAAAAGCATGGTATGTCGTGAACCCCAAAAGTTTATTAATAAATCATTAATTTTTATTAAATGCATATAACATTAATCTTCATAACATTTAGAGGGTAATCTATTATCCTTACTGTTCCATCATTGTTATAAACTACAACTATGTTAGTTAGTCTAGCCATTCCCCACATTTGAAAGCACTATACAAAGTACAATATAATGTTATTATGAGAATGATTAGATGAGAAGATTACACTGAATAATACAACAGGTCAAAATACGGTTAACTTTGGCAAAAAAAATAAAATAAAATAACTGCTACTGTAAGAAGAACCGTTTGGGATCTGCAAGACCCTGCTCTGATGTTGCTAATCTCAACTCAATCAGTAAATAAAGCTCTACATTCTATCACTTAACATCTGGAGCTCAAATGGAATGCATTTTCAGTTCTTCTCAATTGGCGACTTTCTGATACTGGAGACTTTCACTTATAAGTTATGACAAGAGTTTAGCTGAAATAGTATCACCTAAAGAGTGAAAATACATACTGTCTTGCCTAAGAAGCAGAGTTATAGTCACAACAATGTCAGTTTACATAGTATAAAAATAAACTTGTTTGTGGTTATATTATTTTTGTGAAATTCCTTTTCTGAGGATTGTTAATGTGTAATGGTATTAGTTTCTGCTGAGCTTTATCATGGCACGTCTGTCAGGTCCGTCACAACGCCTCTGTCAGGTCCATCACAACGCCTGCAGCCACCAGGTCTCTCAGGAACAGTTTTTCTGTGCTGACATCATGTACCACCTGGACAGAAAGTAAAAATACAGTAAGCTCTGTTCCATGTGATTATTGAATATACATACATATATATATACAGTGAAGGAAATAATTATTTGATCTCTTGCAGATTTTGTAAGTTTATCCACTGACAAAGAAATGAAAGGTCTATAATTGTAATGGTAGGTTCATTTTAACATTCAGAGATAGAGATAGCTGGGACCACAGTCACCAAGAAAACCATTGGTAATACACTACGCAGGAATGGAGTAAAATCCTGCAGTGCCCGAAAGGTCCCCCTGCTCAAGAATGTACAGGCCCATCTGAAGTTTGCCAATGAACACCTGAATGATTCAGAGGAGGCTGGGGAGAAGGTGCTGTGGTCAGATGAGACCAAAATCGAGCTCTTTGGCATCAACTCGACTCGCCGTGTTTGGAGGAAGAGAAATGCTGACTATGACCCCAAGAACACCATCCCACCGTCAAGCATGGAGGTGGAAACATTATGTTTTGGGGGTGTTTCTCTGCTAAGGGGACAGGACAACTTCACCGCATCGAGGGGAGGATGGACGGGGCAACGTACCGTGAAATCTTGGGCGACATCCTCCTTCCCTCAGCCAGGACACTGAAAATGGGTCGTGGGTGGGTCTTCCAGCACGACAATGACCCAAAACACACTGCCATGGCAACAAAGGAGTGGCTCAGGAAGAAGCACATTAAGGTCATGGAGTGGCCTAGCCAGTCTCCAGACCTTAATCCCATAGAAAATCTATGGAGGGAGCTGAAGCCTCGAGTTGCCAAACGACAGCCTCGAAACCTTAAGGATTTGGAGAGGATATGCAAAGAGGAGTGGACCAAAATCCCCCCTGAGATGTGCGCAATCCCGGTAACCAACTACAAGAGATGTCTGACCTCCGTGCTTGCCAACAAGGGTTTCTCCACCAAGTACTAAGTCATGTTGTGCTAGGGGATCAAATACTTATTTCACTCAATCAAATGCAAATCAATGTATATATTTTATAAAATGTGATTTTCTGGATTTTTTTTTTTTTTATTCTATCTCTGAATGTTACAATGAACCTACCATTAAAATTATAGACCTTTCATTTCTTTGTCAGTGGACAAACTTACAAAATCTGCAAGGGATCAAATAATTATTTCCTTCACTGTATATATATATATGGCAAATATACAGTAGATATAAATATAGTGAAGAGCATAGAAAGTGTTACTCCATTCATAATTGCTAAGTGGTTGTGAAAATATTGAGGACTGTCTGACCTGGGCCTTGATGGCGTCCATTGGTAGTGTTTCATAGTAGTGTAACCTGGCCCCCGGGTGATGCAGGTCATACCCAAACCCTACCAGGCTCACCTGGGGAAAGACATAAAAAATAGAGCACGTTTAACATGGGTTCAGCTAAACTCTATCACTAGCAGTCAGTAATTTGTGACAAGTTCTGTGCAAGGTTGGCAGGATGAGGAGCATTGGTGAGAAGGGATAGAGGAGACAATCCGGCCAGGTATGAGACATTGACCCCGTCCCAAAAGGGCGCTGTCTTCCTTCAGGCAGCTAGCTGAAGACCTGCTCTGCCCTATCTCTGCCATGTATTGTCGACTGCCCTGATGGGCGCTTCTGTCAGGAAGTCTGAAATTCCTATCTGTACACCTGGATACCGCATTGCCCTGAGGCTGGTAAAACAAGGAACCCAAGAAATGCTGAGCCACTTAAGAAGAGTGGAGACTGATCTGAAACCCCTTGTGGTGTTGTCTGACCGTGTGAGAATGTGCCTGCCTTTCAGGAAAGGCATCTTGGCCACACAACATTCAGGAAACCCCTGATGAAGACGCTGTGGAACACACTCAATGTACAGTGGGTAGCAGGCAGGCTCTAGGAAACAACCCTTGTGTGTCTAAATGATTGGTTTGTTAACTTTTCAAAAGTGTGTGAAGAAATGTATGAATGAATTTACCACAGAGAACTTGGGCTCACCTGATCACAAAACTGCAGTGCCATCACCACTGCACCAGCACCTAGTGTTGGCACCATCTATAGTAAAGAAAATGAGCTGATATTATTGTTCTTAATAGAGGCACTTTGTGGACATCTCAATCATAAATACAGACCTCACAATTGCAGAGAAAATGAGGATGACTAACCTTCCTCTTCAGTTGAGCATAGCTCTGAAGGGCCAAGCCCGTCCTGTGCATGATGTCTGGGTTCAGGAGACGAAACTTCTCTGCACTGAGAGGAATATGGTCGACTACTTCTCTCCAGAACCACAGTTTAGACCAGAAACTCTGCACACAGTGACAGAAAATCAGGAACAGAACGGAGTAGGGCCATTGAATGTTGTTGAGAACCAAGCTTTTCACAGTTATTGTTGCTACATATTACATGGAATTGTTGTGGAAACTCTGGGATAGGACTAACTCAATATCAACAATTTGAGTTCTATTATCGGATATCGTAGATGTAGGTGCACACTACAAATGTTTTACATTACGCATATTCAAATACTTTCCAGGGGTTTGAAATGTAGAATATCCTAATGCTTTCCAGAACTCATCTCAATCATATAAAAAATGGAGGTCGGGATCCTAATCTGGGATGTGTCTCACCAGAGGCTGCTTGGTGAGAATGGAGTTGAGCCATTCCAGGTCCTGACTCTTGAAGACAACCAGAGCCACCAGCGACGTGTTCCGGTAGTCTCTGGGATAGAGAGGAGCTCCCTCAGGGTACATGAGACGGATGGTAGTCCTGAAACCAACGTCTCTCTCAAACCCAGACACCGGGGCGTTGTTCATCCTTACAGGGGAGGCAAGAGCTGCATTAGAAGTGTATTGCACAACTATGATGGCTATTAAGGGGCACTTAAAACCTCAGTTACTAATGTTCATCAAATATGTTTCCTGTTGTTCTTCACCTGGGAAGTTAAGGAATCAAAAACTTAGGATCTTTACAGATTCCAGTTACCATTGTGTGTGTATACCTAATGATGACATCATACTGGTCTATGTGAGACCCCAGATGTTTGCCATTGAGCACCCCTCCACTGCCAACCACCACACAGTGCCGGCAGCTCCCCTCTCCTTGTCCAACCATGGAAGGAGGCAGACCATGCTGGGGCAGCGTGGCCAGGACCTGGGCTAGGGGCTCCTCACTGCCCTTGAGCCCCAGCGGAGGGTACTGGTCCCAGGGATCTGATCGTTTATTGGGCTGTAGGAAGATAGGGATGTCCTGGAGATTTGCTGAGCAGGAAAGGGACCGAAGGTGCTCTGGGCTCCAGCCAGGCTGGCAGAGGGCTGCAAGCAAGGAGGCTGACCGGTTCAATAATACCTGGAGACAAGGAAAGAGATTTAGTGAGATATACCCTTAAAACAGATCTATCTGAATATGTTTATAAAATAAACACCTCAGCCAAGGACTTGGCAATAGTAGGGGTTTAAGATTTTGTTTAAGAAGGAACTGGAACACACAGTTTACTGTACAAACTACAAGGATGGACGGTGGATTATGTTAGATGATACAGTAAATAACCTACATATAAATCTAATCAATATATCAATGTATCAAATTGCCTACTTATACAAGCCAGAGTCCTTGATTGATCAGTTACATTGCTACATCACAACAGGTTGCTTTTCCGAACGGTTTGTAAAACAGGGTAAATGTGTTGTCAGAGGTGAACTAGAGAAAATGAACTAGGCACAGATTTCACTTTTTCATTTTATATTTATATTTAAAGCCAATAAAAAAGTAATTTGAATCTAAGTTTCTTTAGAAATACAATCCGAAGACATTTTGTCTTGCAGAAAAGAAATGCTACACAACAGCACAAAGTAGCACAACATAAATATGAAACTCTAAATACGCTCTACCTGTAATTTGAATATTTGATTTAAAAAATGTACAGATGCTGTTAATTCTTTTTAAATTACTGAATCCAATTTATGTAACTCAAATTAACATCCAAGGATGCAAGGTAGCACTCACCCACTTTGGGAAAAACACAGGGACAATTTCAATTCTCAAGTCTCAATTTCACCAGTTTTATTTGGCCATCAAAAACACTAACGTTTCGGCCTAGTCAGCCTTCATCAGAGTAACTGATGACTCTGATGAAGGCCGTCTATTGCTATTGTGTGCAAAATCAGAGGGAATGAATCTTAACTTATTAACTCTTGAGGTAATATAAACAATCAGGTGTGTTAACTTAAATTGAATGTCCCTACCAGATCAGTAGCTTGTTGCTTGTCATACGTTTCTGTCAACTTCTCAGAGGGTAGGAAAACAGGAAACAGTATAGCGGAATAGCATCCAACAATCAGCACCAGACCCAGGGTTAGGTTCTTCGTCCTATGGTACAAAGGAAAAACATTTTTTTATCCATTATTTAACCAGGTAAGTCCCGAGATAGACATCTCTTTTACAAGGAAGCCCTGGTCAGGAGGAGATACCAGCATCAAACTAAAATAAAAAGAAAGACTAACACACACCTGGGGACCATCACCTTAACGTGGTGGAGAGGTTTGTGTGCCTCTGTGAACCTGAGGGCTGTATTGCCTGGAACCTTGTGTTCCTGGTAGGGTCTCCCATGGCAATTTGGTCTCAGGCGAGGGGCCAGACAAAGAATGGTCCCAAATACACCTCATGGACAAGCGAGGAAGAAGAGTAGATACCCGGCCCGGAGGAAGCCCGGGGTCCCCTCCTGGAGCCAGGCCCAGGAGGAGGACCCGTCAGCGAGCGCCTGGTGGCCGGGCTTGCCACGGAGCCCGGCCGGGCACAGCCCGAAGAAGCAACGTGGAAAACAACATCACCGTCTCAACTTCTCCGTCCCGTGGGCTCACCACCTGCGGGAAGAACCAATGGGGTTGGGTGCGCTGCCAGAAAGGTGGTAGTGAAGGTAGAGGGTCTCGACGGACCAGACCTGGGTGGCAGAGGCTGGCTTTGGGGACGTGGAACGTCACCTCTCTGGGAGGGAAAGAGCCGGAGCTTGTGCGGGAGGTGGATCGCTACCAGTTGGATCTGGTGGGGCTTACCTCTACGCACAGCCTCGGCTCTGGTACCTCAATCCTGGACAGGGGTTGGACTCTATTCTTCTCCGGAGTGGCCCAAGGTGCGAGGCGCAAGGCGGGAGTGGGGATACTTATAAGTCCCCGGCTGAGTGCCTCTATGTTGGAGTTTATCCCGGTGGATGAGAGGGTCGCCTCCCTACGCCTGCGGGTCGCAGGGGGGAAAACTCTGACTGTTGTCTGCGCCTATGCGCCAAACAGTAGTGTGGGGTATTCGGCCTTCTTGGAGACCCTGGATGGAGTCCTGCATAGGGCTCCTGGTGGGGACTCCGTAGTCTTACTGGGAGACTTCAACGCACATGTGGGCAATGATGGAGACACTTGGAGGGGCGTGATTGGGAGGCACGGCCGCCCGGATCTGAACCCGAGTGGTGGCTTGTTATTGGACTTCTGTGCTAGTCATGGACTGGCCATAACGAACACCATGTTCGAACATAAGGATGCTCATAAGTGTACTTGGTACCAGAGCACCCTGGGCAGAAGGTCAATGATAGATTTTGTTATCGTGTCAGCGGATCTGAGGCCCTATGTTTTGGACACTCGGGTAAAGAGAGGGGCGGAGCTGTCAACTGATCACCATCTGGTGGTGAGTTGGGTCAGGTGGCCGGGGAAGCCTCTGGACAGACCTGGTAAGCCCAAACGTGTAGTGCAGGTGAACTGGGAACGTCTGGAGGAGGCCCCGGTACGGGAGGCCTTCAACTCACACCTCCGGCGGAGCTTCTCTTGCATCCCTGTGGGGGCTGGGGGCATAGAACCAGAGTGGGCAATGTTCAAAGCCTCCATTGCTAAAGCCGCGTCTGAGAGTTGTGGTCTCAAGGTCTTGGGTGCCTCAAGGGGCGGTAATCCCCGAACACCCTGGTGGACACCAGGGGTTAGGGGAGCCGTCCGACTGAAGAAGGAAGCCTTCCGGGATATGTTATCCCGGGGGACTCCGGAAGCAGTTGCAAGGTATCGACAGGCACGGAGGACTGCAGCCTCGGCGGTGGCAGAGGCGAAGCAGCGGGTGTGGGAGGAGTTCGGAGAAGCCATGGAGAAGGACTTTAGGCTGGCACCAAAGTTGTTCTGGAAAACCATCCGGCACCTCAGGAGGGGAAAGCAGGGAAGCATTCAAGCTGTATACAGCAAGGATGGGACGCTGCTGACTTCAACTGATCAGGTGATGGGACGGTGGAAAGAGCACTTTGAGGAACTCCTAAACCCGACAAATCCCCCCTCTATGGTTGAGGCGGAGCTAGAGGATGATGGGGGATCAACGCCAATTTCCCTGGTGGAGGTCACTGAGGTAGTCAAACAACTCCACAGTGGCAAAGCCCCAGGGGTTGATGAGATCCGCCCTGAAATGCTGAAGGCTCTGGGTGTTGAGGGACTGTCATGGATGACACGTCTCATCAACATTGCGTGGAGGTCAGGAACAGCACCTAAGGACTGGCAGACCGGGGTGGTGGTCCCCTCTTCAAAAAGGGGGACCGGAGAGTGTGTGCCAATTATAGGGGCATCACATTACTCAGCCTCCCCGGGAAAGTTTACTCTAGGGTGTTGGAAAGGAGGGTCCGGACGATAGTCGAACCTCGGATTGAAGAGGAACAATGCGGTTTCCGACCAGGGCGTGGAACAACGGACCAACTTTTTACTCTCGCAAGGATCCTGGAGGGGGCCTGGGAGTATGACTATCCGGTCTACATGTGTTTTGTAGATTTGGAGAAGGCGTATGACCGGGTCCCCAGGGAGCTATTGTGGGAGGTGCTGCGGGAGTATGGGGTGAGGGGGTCACTACTTAGGGCCGTCCAATCTCTGTACTCCCAAAGCGAAAGCTGTGTCCGGGTTCTCGGCAGTAAGTCAAACTCGTTTCCAGTGAGGGTTGGTCTCCTACAGGGCTGCGCTTTGTCACCGATTCTGTTTGTGACATTCATGGACAGGATTTCAAGGCGCAGCCGCAGGGGGAGGAGGGCTGCAGCTTGGTGAGCTTGGGATCACGTCACTGCTTTTTGCGGAGGATGTGGTACTGATGGCGCCATCGGCCTGCGACCTTCAGCACTCATTGGATCGGTTTGCAGCCGAGTGTGAAGCGGCTGGGATGAAGATCAGCACCTCCAAGTCTGAGGCCATGGTTCTCAGCAGGAAGCCGATGGAGTGTTTACTCCAGGTAGGGAATGAGTCCTTACCCCAAGTGAAGGAGTTTAAGTATCTTGGGGTTTTGTTCTCGAGTGACGGGAAAATGGAACGTGAGTTGGGCCGGAGAATCGGAGCAGCGGGAGCGGTATTGCAGTCGCTGTATCGCACCGTTGTAACGAAGAGAGAGTTGAGCCGAAAGGCAAAGCTCTCAATCTTCCGGTCTATCTTTGTTCCTACTCTCACCTATGGTCACGAAGGATTGGTCATGACCGAAAGAACGAGATCACGGATACAAGCGGCCGAAATGAGTTTCCTCCGGCGGGTGGCTGGCTTCTCCCTTAGAGATAGGGTGAGAAGTTCAGTCATCCGGGAGGGACTCGGAGTAGATCCGCTGCTTCTTTGCGTAGAAAGGAGCCAGTTGAGGTGGTTCGGGCATCTAGTTAGGATGCCACCTGGCCGCCTCCCTAGGGAGGTGTTCCAGGCACGTCCAGCTGGGCAGAGGCCACGGGGCAGACCAAGGACCAGGTGGAGGGATTATATCTCCATGCTGGTCGGGGAGCGCCTTGGAATCCCCCAGTCAGAGCTGGCGGATGTGGCCCGGGAAAGGGAAGGATGGGGCTCTCTGCTGGAACTACTACCTCCGCGACCCGATCGGATAAGCGGACGAAGATGATGATGATGATGACTAACACACACACTCCTTTCGATATCCCCATTTTCAATGTCTCCCCCATTCCTACATGTATGTCATGGCTCTCTCTTTCTGATTTATCAGCACAAAAACTCTTAAAATTTATAATTAGAGGTAAACTGATATGTGATAGACATAAAATGGTAAAGGAAAAACAAACGTATATCAAAATGATACAAATTTGCGATTTAAGGTAAACATAGGCAACCTTTGCTCGGCCCTGGAGTGAATCCCTCTATTTCCTTTAAGACTTTAACTTTTTTTTTCCGGAAATTCTAGTTTCACAAGGTTTTTGAGGGATTGCTGTATCTCTGTTTAGAGAGTTTTAACATCCCAGCTATTTTCCAGCTCCATGGGGCATAGAAGATAAACAGCAAGTAATTCCATTTAAAGTGTATTTTGCATGTGTTGAAATGAAAATGTAAAACCAAGATGTTGTTGTTATTATATATATTGCCAATATATATATACATATATTTATATATATCTATGTCTTTGGTCACCACTCTACTTCAGATGTTAGGTCCCTCAACCTACTAGATACAAGGTGAAACAAATGTTCCACATTGCTAAGGCTCCAAAATAATAAGAAAAAATAAACATCAGAGCATTTTTCAGTACACCAAAATATAAGTAAGGACCCGATTAGTCTAATATCTCAAAGTCTAGTTGATCAAATGTTAATAAGAAAGAAGGGAAATGCTAACAGAGATGTTTCATAATAATGTCTTCAGGCAGAGCAGGAAACCGAAGGCACACAGACAGCACATCTGGACAGATAGACAGGTACAGACTGGCACACAGACAGCAGAGCTGGGGACAGATAGACAGACTGGCACACAAACAGCAGAGCTGGGGACAGACAGACTGGCACACAGACAGTAGAGCTGCGGACAGATAGACAGTCTTGTTTGGATTTTTGTGTGTGTGAAAAGGCAGGTGCTGTGCCGCCTTTTTAGAGCGGCCACTTGTTTTCCACTGCGCGGTCACTTCCCATAGGTTATCATGTAAAAATGACAGAGGCAGCTGAAAAATGTATCCTTAGCCCTTGACGCCTGCTAAACAAGTAAGATTAGGAGATTTTAGCACCACCCCACGCATAACCAACCAATCATTTACTATTATTTACATAAATGTTTACATGCATGGAAATAATATAAATTTAAATAAAGATAAGGCAAAAAATACATAAAGAAATACCTTGATAAAATGGAAATGGTCTATTTTTTTTCATAGTAATATGACTTTGCACAGTAGCCTTCCTTCAAGTAAAATATATTTATTTATAATTATTTATAATATTATTTAATATACATCGGTTTATCAATAGCCTATGCTTTAATTAAGGCAAGCAGGAACACACAAAGCTAGAAATAAAACAACTAGAATGAAATTAAAACAATTGTACTAAGGTAAATATTACAGCTAATTGTTGCATTGTACATCAATGCTGCTTCACCTTTTTTAATTTCAACACTGAGAACAGTTGGAGGCCTGTTCCAGACGACCATAGGTGTCTCAAAGGTTCACATTGTGTTAACATGTCAGTATGTATTTTTTTCCAAATTATTTAGAGATTTGTAGCTGAGCAACAGAATCTGACACACAGGGATTGTAGGCCATTGCCGAGTTAATGTGGCCGTTTATATGAATATTTTTTTATATTGTACATTCATAAAAAAATTATAACAATCCACGTTACAGAAAAATTGATGGACGCAAATTTTGCACATCCTATTTTGCTTCGCTGGCAAGGACAAGGAGCATCATATGATATTATGGTATGGTATATTCAAATTATTCTCTATTCTTAAACATAACATTTTGTAGAGTGGAGCCTACAGCCAAATTAGTATAAAGTTATGCATAGTGTTCCTTTCATACTGGTCTAAATCACTATTGTTTCTTTACTCTTTACAGACCTTAAATTTATATATTTCTCTTATGTATAAAACAGAAACAGAAAAATTACACATAGGAATATTTTAGCTAATACTATGAATATTAAAAAAGAATGTAAGCCTTAAATGCGCTAAGGCTTGCTTCGACATGATCATTTTAATCGTGTCTTGTGTCAATCAAATTCAAATGATGACATACATTTTAATACATTTTATGGCATGGAATCTATGATATCAAAATGTTATCAGACTGTTTCATAATGATAGTGAGGGAAATAATTGACATAACTATTGTTATCGTTTTATTTCCTTTTCATGGTACCTGGAAATAGGGAAGTTTGCTGGTTCTGGCATCCTGTGACTAAGAGTAAAGTTAGTGCAGCTTTCAGCTTCAGGCAGCAGAGGAGAAACGTCTTCATGGTCCTCTACACTCAGGGTCTTCAGTGTTACCATTGCACCTGGGACATACAATAATGTATGAATGTCGGTTAAAACTGTAAAAGTTTCACATTTTAGATATTGTTTAGAAACCAATATCCATTGACAGTAAGCAGTTCCTCTCATTCATTTCCACTCATATTCTTTTCAAATGTCCACAGTTTGGATTGTATGAGAATTAAACAATAAAATAACAAAACAATGAAAACCTACCTGTCAGTCTGCCTGGCAGTGATTTGTAAATGAATACTTAAGTTTAGTATTCTCTGGTTTTCTCTTCATCTGACCTGCATTGTAATAGGAAGGCAGACAACTGTCTGTCTGTCACTATCCAAAATGGCTGCTGCCACTGCTCGCTTAGTCCACACTGAACTCTGTATCTTCTATCTGTGAAATAGTTAATGATTTACCCTTGGTTTGAATAATAAACATTTGGCAAAGTGTGCGTTAGTGTGAGGGAGAGAGAGAGAACACGAGAGAAATACTATTAGAGTGACAGTTTATTTCATCTGTGTGTTGGTATATGCACCATTTTATATTTGAACTATATATTTTAGTTCACAGGCATAAGCATCAATTGCTTACGATTTTGTCTTTTCTAATTGAATGGTAAAATGTAAAAAATGTAAAACTATTGCGCACACACAAACACACAAACACTATCTGATCTGCATTACTTATTGAGTGAGCATTTTTCTCCTCTCCCCTCAACCTGAGATTTATATTAAACTAGATACAACTTTATTTAAAAGCTTTGAATAGACTTGCAAAATATATCTGAGATCTTACAACTTGGATTTTCAGGAATAGCAAGACAGATAAACTTTGTAAAGTTTATTTCGAAAATAAGTTACAGCATATATCAAAATATCAGTGGTCAAAGTTACATAGGGTAACACATTGTGTGCAGTGAATGTCGCGAGAAGAAAAGGCTTAGGTTTGAAAAAAACAGCCCGGCAATGGGCAGGAATGGACTATAGTTGAGTTGGGGGAGAGCACAGCATGGAGGCAGCATGCAGTAGTTTTAGTCCCAAAGAAGGACCAAATATACTGTATGTATACGTTATCAAAAATGGATGCACTTTCTCTGACGAATGCCATTCAACACAGAATGTGGACTTAGTTGCCAGATATTTAGAAATGATAATAATAGTAATCTTTATTTGTATTGCACATTTCATACAACAACAATACTTAATACCTCCTTTGAGCTACCCACTGGTGGCATTTCTTATCTCTTACGTGACATAGTTTACTATGAGAGCTTTCTCCCGTCAAAGTAGCAACCTAGAGCATTCAGGTGGTAGGTCATCATTGCCGGTCAAAAACGTTAAGGGCGTTTTCATTTTAGGTACGACTGAAACGTACCGTGCCCGAGTACAATTGGCCCCCCTCTCCACTCCCCGCCGCTCAGTTTTCACACTTGTAATTCTGTTCCGTACCCGAGTACACTTGCGTTAAGAATAATGAAGAATATCGACACGCTTTTCGTTGAGAAAAATACCTCACCACCAGTTGTTGTGCTACAGCCACTAACTGAAAAATTATTTTTGCGGCACTGCCACAAGTGTAAACTATTGGTCTGAATAGCCCTGCCGTCAGTCAACAGCTTGTGGCACCTCTGTTAGCAGCAATAACTGAGAGTAAACGTCTCCTATGGCCACTAATCAGTCTGACATCTGTTTAGAGGCTTGTTCCACTCCTCCTTCCAGAACTCCGCCAGCTGAGTCAAGTTTGAGGGTTGTCTGACATGAACCGCCCGCTTTAGGTCCTACCACAGCATCTTGATTGCATTTAGGTTTGGACTTGGTCTTGGCCAATGCAAAAGACAAATCTTTTTTCTCCTGAGCATTTATTTAATAGATTGACTTGGACGCTTTGTGTGGTTGTCTCGTTTCCACCAGCTTTAACTCCTTGATTGATGATTTGACATTCTGTTCAATATTCTCCTGTGATACCTCAGAATTCATGGTTCCCTTAAGTATCGTTTTTTTCCCCCAAACAGTTGTTTTGATTGTGACCAAAAATATCGATTTTGGAGTCATCTGTCCAGAGAATGTACTTCAACAAACCTTCTGTTTTGTCAAGGTGGTCTAAAAAAGTTATTTTTTTCCAGCAACCGTTCCATGAATGCAATTTCCATTCAGTGTTCTGCTTATTGTTGAAGTGTGCAGTTACCTGAGATGCTGCTAGGGATGTCTGAACACTAGTATTTTAATATTATTTGATCACTTGTGGTGCTCTGGGATATTTTGGAAAGGTGTCCACCTGGGGGGTTCACTTATTTTGGAACACGTTTTACGTCATTTTAGTTTTTTCTACTGCACGTGTGATTTTCTTCAAAACCAACACATTGACATGGGTAAATATAAATCTGTTATTTGGATCAAAAAGACTGTTTCTGACTAATTAATGATTGCATGGAAAAACATGAAAGATTATATAATTGCACATTGCACATTTTAACAATCATTTGTTTTAGTTGATTGATTTATGTAGGTTTTGGGAAGGGGTTGGCACTATAAGTCGTGACTTCAGCCTACCCCTTTTCGGTTATTGTCTGCCAAATCATTTATTTATTTTTATCAAGCACTGTTTGTATTCTATACATAATGACCGAAATAAAAATATACTACTACTACTACTACTACACATACTTTCAAGCAGCACTGAATACATGCACCAGATTGTGCTGGGAAACATAGAATGTAATCATATTTGATTACAATATATCGTGTATAAAAGATGTGTGACACATTCAGTACATCACAAACATCAAGAACGTTATAGTTTAAAGTGACTCAATATCATCATTGCAATACCAGAAATAGGGAAACTGTCATGTATGTTTTCACATGATTCTAACTCTCAGGCCATCAATAATAATAATCTTTATTTGTATAGCACATTTCATACAAGTGCAACTCAGTATGCTTTACATGATAAAGAACAAAAAGTAAAACAGAATTATGATTTAAAGTAATGAAATAACAATATATTTGTAAAACAATTAAACAAAATAACAAATTAGAATATATTTGGAAAAAAACACAACACAGATGAAAATATTTTGCTGAACTCTATCCCTGTGATTTTGTTTAATTTAAAGCCTGATTAAAAAGATGCCTTTAAAGATCCCTTTTGAAAGAAATGACTGATTCGGCCTCTAGAATATGGCTTGGAAGAGAATTCCAGTTTGGGGGCAGGAAAGTTAAAAGTTCTGCTCCTCTTATAATTCACCTTGGGTATAACCCCTAAAGAAGCGGTAGAGGATCTAAGAGCCCTGCTAGGTGAGTAATCAAAGAGGCAGTCTCTAAGATGCCAACCCCTTTAGCACTTTAAAGACCATAAAAATGACTTTAAAATCTACTCAGAAGATACAGGTGGCCAGTGGAGACCAAGTAATAAGTCTAACAAGGTCTAATGTCTGATGACAAGTCTACATGAGATTTATTGTAGACACGCCTTTCTCTTTTTTTTATATCGTATAGTGCAAAAGACAGAGAGATTGAAAACAGACTCATCCCAATTAACGTTTTGCAGAAGAAATATATCAACCATATAGTGTCTCAAACTAAAAGTCCTGTTCATTAATTGATTTCTGAATCTAACACGCTTTACTGAATAAAATAAAAACAAAGCTCTTTCATACAATACCGTGTTCATGCAAAATCATTGATTGACCCTGCAGTAGCAGCTTTTATTTGTAAGGCTGTTGGTTATTAAAAGTTCAAGTCTACAGATTCTATTTGCTATTAAAAATAGCCATTATTGGCCATATGGCCTTTCAAACACCTTCTTTTGTTTCATGCTATACTCAACCAGCCCTTAAAGATACAATATGGAGCCATTGTCGTCTTTAATCTCCAAAGTATCTCAAAGTAATTAATATTACAGGCAGTAACACTTTCAACCGAAGATATATCACTGGACACAGATTACAAAATATTGACTCAACTATTAGCTGTAAAAACAGGTATTTGTTTAATTATTTCACTTTTTTCACAAAAGGTGTCTGCCCCTCTGTTAAACATTTTCCCTTCATTTACATCAGCATGGAAAAGCAGATATTTTATCTGAATTACTTTTTCTTTACAGAAATGTATGTCCTTAGGATTTTAGGATGAATGTGATGTTGAGGGCAACAAGAGAGGGCAACAATACAGAGAGAGAAATAGAAAGAGAAAGATACATAGCCATTTACATATCAAGAGCGAGAGCCAGCAAGAGAAGAAGAGACTAAGATGGAAAGACACATGGATTATATGATTATATTATATATATGATCCCATCCCTTAAGTGCATTGGAATCGAAACAATGTTGCCTAGACTTTCTGTGGTCAAACAGCCAGACTGCGTGCATTGGAGGCCAAGGACTGGGCCTTTCGCACTACCGTGGGGCACTTCTCCTTTTTCTGAAGCTTGTGGTTTTTGAACATTCCCTCATTGCCTGGAACGCCGTGGCCACCCTCTGGAAACGTCAGCAAGCCTGGAAGCATCCAGGCACATGTACACAACTATTATTTTCATAATGCACTTTTTGCCTATGCCCTAAAATATTTAAGGATTCATTTTAATTAACACGGTGAAACGGTAAACACAATTCCATAGTTAATTGTATAGTAATCAAATAGAATAAATACAAGTGTTTTAATACTCCAATCAACATGGGAGTGGACAAAATATGCTTGTATTATGCAAATGTTAATTATTGGAATTGCAATCAAGAAACCTCATTGGTTAGGATTGGCACATGTGACGCAGAGAATATAAACTGCATATACATTGAAGTAGGCTACAAATATAACAAAAGTAGGAGTAGCAAAAATAGAAGCAAGGCAAATTATTTGGTAGTTGTAGTACAACGATATCAACTAATCGAGCCTGTTGTTTGCGTCGGATCACAGCTGACTGGTTAATGTTAGCTAGCTAGCAACGATATACAATGAATAACTGGCAAGCTAATGTAAAGCTAACTAAACATGGATACACTGTCTCTGTGTTGTAGTCGTGAAGAAAACAAAGCCTGTGCTGTAAAGTAATGGGCATGATTACAACAGAGACTGTAACCCTAACAACAGGTTTCTATAACATAGCCACGCAACGACTCAGCGGTGACATACAGCAAGCAAATCGCAGACCCGGTTTGTGTGTGTAAATGGTGGCGACCCGTGTTTTACCTGGGTCGAAAGTGTGGTGCGAAAGGGTCCAACACGGGTCGGAACTGTGTCAAAGACACGGGTAAAACATGGGTCGTCTGTGTCAAAGACACGGGTAAAACATGGGTCGTCTGTGTCAAAGACACGGGTAAAACATGGGTCGTCTGTGTCAAAGGGGTATAAATAAGTATCTCACACTATGTAGTGTGTCCAACCATTTTTGAAGCATTAACACAAATCAATGGAATGCAACTATCCAGGGATCCACACAGGTAAAGCATTTACCAATATGCTCAAATCACAACTAATGGCAAACTCAAGCCCAAGAAACTATGCATGTCAAAAAACAGACTCATTGGTCACTCAGGTACATTGGTCAGTTCAATTTTCCAATACTTCAGTATAGATCAGAGTGATCCGTCATACACTGTCAAGCATGGTCAGCCTTAAGCGATATGTTTTGGGGCTAATGGGACTGTATGCACTAGCTGTATGCTTGGCTAGCAAATAAGACTAGGCCTAGATGTTCTCCGGTGGTAAGTAAAGTCACATCGACAGTAACTGCAAATAACTTTGGTCTTCTCAACAGACCCATCTAGCAGCGCTTTGTAACGGAACTTGCCATTAAAATGTTTCCATTTTGCTATCCGACTCACAACTGCGTTAACACGTGAACTTTGACAGCCCTGATTTGAATGTTTCAGATAATATTTTAGGGCATTGTAATTTTGGAATATAATCAATAATAAAGAACGAACAAGGACGAGAGGAGGGAAGCAGCCCAGCCTGAGATAATAATTTCAACCCATTCAGTCACAGCATGAGGTATTCATATATGAAACCAGCATTATATGGAGGATATTATGAGCTAGAAAACCAATAATTAAAATACTGTAGACATAGAAAGTTATAGGTAGAACTAAGCCCTATTAGGTCTTACCATATCCCTCCACACATCCATTTCTAAATTCTCCTTCAAACTTCATCCTATCAAATCGACTGAAGACTCCAACCCCCTGAAACTTCCCTTGTTCAAATTCCCCCTCATACCTTTAGGAGGGGATACAAATGAATGAATATCCATGTTAAAATGTTACAAATGTTAAAATGAACGATTTTAAATAGTCAAGCTATAGACAAACTCACTTGGATCCATCGGGGAAAAGCAGCACACCATAGCCGTGGAAAAGTCCATTGACAAACTGGCCCGAGTAGCAAGTTTCATCCGAGAACCTAAGTTGACCAGTACCATGCCTCCGACCTGATGGAAAAGCAGTGAGGGTTAAATCCTAACTAACTGCACAGTACATCCCTCTGCTGCTATGGATATGTTTTTCAATCATTTCCCAAGATTTCCCAGCAATATATGTTAATTAGATTATATGTAAATTTGATTTATACAATTTGTTCCTGCATTGGCATTATGAGAGACTCTGTCGGCACCATATCTCTTTTATGCTGACCAAACTAGCAGAGCAGGTTAACTATTACATGAAAAATCCCTCTAAAGCTTGTGTTGTACTTGAAATGGCGTTACTTCATAAATCATGAGAACAAAAGTGGTTGCGGAAAATTATAGAAATTATGAAATAAGTTGAATCTGTTTGTAACCTCTAACTGGTTAAAAACTCTGCTGCTCGTCTCCTCACATAAACCAAATCTTCTGAGCACATAATCTCTGGCTCCTTGTCAATCAGCTCATCAACTACGAAATCCTTCTCCTCACCTATGAAGCTCTACATAACCTGGCGCCTCCCTACCTTTCTGACCTCCTCCAACCAGTCGCACCAGGGAAGACTTGTAGCTGGGCCAGAGGGCGGTTTGGAAGTCAGGGAAGAGGATATGTGAGTCATTTTATCAATAAAGAAATGAAGGAAAGAATTGGCAAGATGAGTGGAGCGGGTAGACATAGTTTCCTTGTGAGGTTGAATATGTTTGTTCGTAGAGGGAAAAAAGGTTTGAGAGTTAAAGTTAGGAGCATTTATGATGGCAGAGAAGTAGGATGAATGGGCAGCTCTGTAAGAACGCATGCTGGTGAAGAGATTGAACATGAACAATGAGGCCAGTTCTTGAGAAGTCGCTCAAGACCATGGCCCTTCTGTTTCATGGTTTGAAGTTCTGAAGTGAACCAGGGGGAAGAAAAAGAAGAAGTGAAAAAGACACCTTTTGCTTTTAAGGGGGCCAATGTGTTGGCCATGTCAATGTGTGAAAGAGTGGTGTTGAGATGGGCAGCTAGCTCATCTGGAGTGATGGAGGTGGGTTCAGGACATAGGGCAGAACTAATTACTTCAGGAAGAGTATGAGGTTTAACTGCTTTGCTATGGACCTGAGTGCAGACTTCCAGTAGACTTAGAGTGAAGGGGAAATGGATAATAATACTATGATCAAACAAGGGAAAGGACGTGGGGAAAAAATGAGAAACAGTTAAACTGGTGGAGCAGACCAAATCAAGAATATGACCTTTGGTGTGGGTTGGAAATGGTATATGTATGGTGATATTGAAACAGTCTAATACATCAAAAAAATCAGGGGTTAGCTTTAAACTGTGTTTCCATGTGAATATCAAAACAAACTTGATATCAGTTAATTTTCTGAAGAAAGTTTGTGTGCCCACTGAAAGCATGTGCAGTATGCCAGTAAGATTGATGGATACACTTACGGTTAATACAATGAATGTGAACTATTCAGAATAGTGAAACGCATGCGTTCTGTTTCTTTAAAGTAAGTTAACGTACTTATGTATGTATGTAATTGTATGTAACCGTATGCAATTAGACTGGAAGCCTCATAGTCATAGACCATAATGCATTTTATACCCCAAAAGTTTAAATGCTGTTAAAATGTGACTCTGCGTGTGTATTCAGTATGCTCTACTGAGTATTTTGATACCTTAATCTTAAGTCTACCATTAAGAGTCACTGAGGTACAATTTGACTGGAAGTCAATGAGGCTCCATAGACCATAATGCATTTCAAATCTCAAAAAAGATAATGCAACTGTAACAGGTCTGAGTTATAAACGTAAACGTAAACAGAGTCAGTTCCCTGTATAACAGAAGAAAAGACAAGATGATGAAAGTAACAATGTGTAGTTCAAAGCTTTCTCATGTCATTTTATTAAATAATCAGAAATGCACTTGACTTTTGTTGGTCATTGTATTCTTACAATGTTTTGATACGCTCCTTTCCCCCCAACATATAAAATACATTTTCACAATGTAAAAAAAATGTATTAATTCAAATGTATCACATACATTAACAACTGTTTATCTCATTAATAAATGTACGATTAAACCTTTTATTTTACATTTAGTGTTGCATTTTACATTCAGGTTTGTCTGAGTCATAGGCACTGCATAAGAAACACTACTAAGCATATGGTATTGCAGTAGACAATACGTTATCTTCACTGTTTGGAAACAGGATTGCAGTAGACTTGTGCATTAGTGTGTATTAACAAGCTAACAACAGACAACTTATGACAAAAGTACTATTCATTGCGACAGTTAACATGAATCTGCAAACTGCGACTCAACATGAATGCGAGCCCTCCTTTTCTAAAGTCCACGGGAGCTTAAAGAACACTTTTTATCTTTCTAGGACAAAAACATGTTGGAGCGGAGCCATCTTAAGGCCCCAGTTCTTCAGATAGTTAAATTTTGCCAGGGGTAAGCAAACAAAAAATCTGCAAAAAGACGTCGCTTTGGTTGTTTGTTCGCCAGCCGCCACATAGTCCAATTTTGTATTGGGTCAAATGCTGGCCGGTAGCCTAGCTATGTCGAACTAATATGAGAAGTTTGGTTTCTGGGTATAGCATTTAAACTTTTTGCTTCACTCATTTAGAAAAGTTTGGATTTTTTATGAGGAAGAAGAAAAAGAGAACTATGATGACTTTTGAGATCAGCTCAGCTGAAGAAATTTGAAAATATGTGCACATTCATAACTCGTCAAAACAAGATCACAAGGACAGCCAAATGTCTCCCCGCCGAGGCTTGGGGTGCTACGGGAAGTATGCAATCCCAGCCACGGTGAACAAGTGAAAAAGAACAAAACGGAAAAGTGGGGCATTTAGCTCACACGGCCAACTTTTTTGTCTGATTCTTATCGGTCAGAAAACCATACCTATTGCAAACTTTACACTTTGTAGGTTTTAATTAACCCTTTTTTCTTACGATTATAATTCACTCATTTGTATGAGCTTAAACATGTTACAAATAACAGGAGAAAAGATGAGAAGAGATGAAAATCCCATTGGCTATTTCAAAAGCTTTCAAGTAATAACATCCATGATATTTGGTGGGGCAAAAATTATGATATCTGATTGGGTTACATTAAATTGTTTAATCCTTTGTGACATTCAGCCATTGATGTCCACAAGAAATTGTTGAGCCTACTAAGTGTGTTTTAAGTCATTTGGATTTGGATTAATGCCAGATATAACTGTGCATCATCAGCATAACGGTTGGATACTTAATGTTTACTGACAATTTTTGGGAGCATACAAATTGAGAATAAAAAAGTGCCTAAGATTGATCCTTGAGGCACACCGTACTTAACTGGTTAGACAGACAAACTCGAGTTTCCCATTCTTATCTGTTCGATTGCTATGATGTGAACCAGTTAAGAGCGTTTCCTGAACCCCCCAACTAACCTACTCTGTGGTGTCCCACAAGGATCCATTCTGGCACGTTTCCTGTTCTCCATTTATATGTTGCCTCTAAATAAGATCATTCAAAAATGTAACATCTCGTATCACTGTTGCGCTGATGACACTCAGCTCTACCTTCCCCTGAAACCCAACTTTCAGTCCAATTTAAATAGTCTCATAGGATATCTTGAGGACATTAAATGCTGGGTGGCGTACAATAAATACAACTGAAGTTGTTCTCTTTGCCCCCCATAATTCCATCAAATTAATTACTAACAGTTTAAGTCAACTTTCCACCTATTTAAAACCCCACACCCGGAACCTGGGGGTGATTTTTGACTCTGACTGATAAGACAAACAAATAAATGCAGCGGTAAAATTCAGTCGTTTCTTTTCCATTAGGGACAAAATCAAAACCCTTCCTCTCAACAAAGGATAGGGAAAGTTACCCATGCCTTGATCTTTTCTCACCTTGACTACTGCAACTCCCTGTACACTGGGATCAGCCAGTCATCTTTGTCCTGCCTGCAGCTGGTCCAAAACGCTGCGACCAGGCTTTTGACTGGTTCCGAAAAGAGGGACCATATCTCCCCTATCTTGGCCTCTCTTCACTGCCTTCCAGTTTGCTATAGAATTTACTTCAAGATTCGTCAAATTGTTTTCAATGCTCTGAATCAATTTGCCCTCAATTATATCTCAGAGCTTCTGAGACCATACACTACCTTCAGGTCTCTTAGGGGATCTGAATTGAGACTCCTGGCTGTACCACGCTCCAAACTGAAACGCAGAGGTGACTGCGTGTATACAGTTACAGACCCTAAATTATGGAATAGCCTTCCCGCTCCTATCAGGTTCTCCACTCTGTCCCGGTCCAAAACTCATAAGCCTTCGAATCCAAATATTGGTTTTCTATACACTTGCCATGTATTGAGTATATACATATGTCACGACAGTTTTTTTTCGTATGCCTGATATACTGTATTTAAATGTACTGTACAGCACTTTGGTCAACTAACTTGGGTTTAATTTGATTTGAAATCATGCACTGACAATTATTCAGAACCTACTCAAATAGTCTGTTCTTTGTCAAGCTGGAGGGTAGTGTTCCCCAAAGTCAATGGCTGTGTATATTGGAGCAGGTTTTCTTCAAGGCCCTCTGTGTATTTGTTTGCATTCACCCTTACATACATCGATCATGGCCACACATTTGAAGCAATCACCCGTGTGTCAGTGTGGGGTCCAAGACTATGACAACAACTTATCACAGATCCATTTGCTGCAATCCTTTGCTTCAGAATCTGACCGATACCAAAACTTTTTGGGATGTTTATGGCTGCAGACATGAGGCAATACTCCATTGTGGAAAACAACAAATTTAAAAATACAGTTAAAGTGCTTGAGCCAACGTGGAAACATTAAACCTTAAAACTCTTTTTATAGCTGTGGCTCGGTTTTTGGTTGGATGTGTACTGAATTGTGGGACCTTACTGTTTATGCTGTAAACAGTGTGCCTCTATAAATGCTCTTTAACTAATGGAATGGAAGTTTCAGAGACACCCATTGATAAACAGGACACACTACAGCTACATTTTTTATTCCAAAGCAAAGCGTCTGAATATTTCATTTTTTCAATTTAGCAAACACTAAAGGTTATAGTGTGTCAAATTAAAGCAAAAAAAAAGTTGATTAAATACATTTTTATTCAATGAATGACTCAAAAATGTAAACAAAAGTGAATAAATATGAATACTTGTAGATGGCACTGTGTAATGAATAACTGTGGTGTTGACAGGGTGCAGTAATGAGAACCCTGTAGTGATCTGTGCCTTATCATAATCTCAACCCAATATGTCACTTAAACTAAATGTACTACTTTCCACACCCCACCAATTACACCAACCCTACCAATGCCATGCTTCTCCAGATTTATCTTGACTAACATCTCAACTATTTTAAGTGAGCAAACAATCAGTTCAGTTTGGTTCGTACTGCAAAGTAAATCACCAAATAAATAAAGCATAACACAATACATTAACATTGTAATAAGGCTTGATCTCAGGCGATAGAGACTGCACATAATTGTAAAGTCAGGGAAGTGTTAAATTATTGGTAACCTAACATTACTAGAAGATGTTTATAGAAGAGAGAAGAACATTTCAAATGGCTTGCCTTTGTTCCATTCCCCGTGATACTCCTCGCCACCGTTGTACGTGAAAGATCCCCAGGTAAGATTCATACCACCCCTAGCGCATGAGCACACACGCATGCGCACAGACAACGCACACACACACACACACACGCACGCACGCACGCACGCACGCACACACACACACACAGACAGACAGACAGACAGACAGACAGACAGACAGACAGACAGACAGACACACACACACACACACACACACACACACACAGAGAATGTCTGAACACTTACTTTGTAAAGATCTGTAGCCTCACCAGAGTCCTACAACTCTTCATAGTTAGTTATAGATAACTTATTCTAAAATTATTTTTAATTACAACATCCTATTAATTTTAATCTGAGAATCTCATGGGAATATCGCGTGTGATATTCTAGCCACCCTGCCATTGTGGTGAATTATTCAAGAAACATCAAAATAGTATAACTTTAACTGTATCTTCCAACCTTCACGCTATTTTAATAGGGGCTAAAGGCTACTTTGCCTAAAGTGCTTTTCTAACATCGCAGAGAAGCTACAACATATCTGCACCATAATATTGTCTACTAGTACCAAACACCATCGAAAGTCAAGAATTCATTTATACATTGAAATATATGAAATTACCTATACTACCTGCGCAGTTCGTTCCTGTCTCCACAGCATGAAAGTCACCTCTAAAAAAATATTCTGCAAAAATGCTCAGCAAAGTCTCAGGCTACGGTAACATCTTTAGCTTCCTGGAAACCCCTCTTTTCGCTATGCGATAGTAATGTGACGTTCGCAAACGCGATTCTCTTGAACGGCTCATTGACTGTATTGAACGGCTCATTGATTTAAATGAAAGGAACCGATTCGTAATTGTTGAGAGCCGTTCTTTTTTTTTTTTTTTTATCAATATGCCCAAATATTACTACCTGCTAAGATCCGCTCCCATATCTGTGAAGAATGCTTACCAGCCTCTAGCCAGGTAGTGTTTGAAAAAAACAAACTCGAAAACGCAGCAGCATTTGGATTCGAGAGACTAGAGTAGTAGCCTAATATTATTTTGTTTATTAAGTCGTTTTACTATTTATTAGTAAACATTCTCGTGTGAAATATTGATCTGAAAAATGTTTCGGATTTTCACGCAAATATGTTTTGCACAAAATGTAGGCTACTTTTTTTTCTTTTACTGTACCAGTAAAACATTTCTTTAATAGCCTAAGTGTTGAAATTGCATTCAAGGCATGGCAACTTTACTTACGTAACACATTGCGTATTGCATTTACTGACAAAGCAGAGGGATATGGTGAAACCTTGTGTAGGCCCAATGTTTACGATGCAAATCATTAGGTCTGGCAATACAAGTAATTTAGTGCTGCTAAACCTAGTGCACATGCAATACTACATAGCCTATTGGTGGGATGTATTAATCTAATAAAAATCTTACCCTAACATTGCCCTAGTGATTGTTTTGCAGATAAACCTAGTAACCCCTTCCCCCTAAAAAGAATAATATGGGCGAGGAGCGTAATGGAACGGAGTCACAAGAATCCGGCTGCGTTCAAAGATCCGTAATTCCATCACTACGGAAGCATCACTGCAACCGCAGGGCCGCGCTGTTTCATTGTATGCATTATTCTGTCTCATTTAAAACTCCCTCTGTTTGGCTTGCTTTGTAGAAGCAGCTAGAAGCAGCTAGATTGGGGCAGACATATTTCTATAAGGCAATGAGGGACTGAATGTAACTGCCAATTCTTTGTTGATATGATTAATAGGTTATTTACTATACGACAATAAATCAGTGTTGTGAAATACGTAATACCTATTAAGCATAAACAAAATATCTAAAGTGCTTGGCTTTGGCTCAACATTGCTTGTAAATTGTTTGTAAGCCTAGTCGAAGTTATAAAACAGTATGGATTTAACTGATTTAACTGAGGAAAAGTTTATGATACTTATTTAGTCCTGCAACCCTACGGACACGGCGGACAAATGCGCGCTCCTGTTGTAGAAATTGCGTTTCCGCTCTGTTACCTGAACGCGCCTTCAAGGACTCGGTAGAAAATGGCGAGTCTGTGCAAAAGGCAGCAATGCTCAATCGAGAGGCGCGGGTTTCGCCAAGAACTTGACTTGTGGCGATATAAACTCATTCATTGTGTAGGTAAGAAGAATGATTAATGCACGATAAACATATATACTGCTGCGTAATTGCCAATATATCCGTATATTTTTGTTTAATACCATATAAAGCGGAACACACCGGCGGCATCTCCCAGTGACTTTTTGTCCCCAACTGTTTCCTATTTACTCGATAGTGAGCAAAGCTGAGCTTGATGCAGTTTTGAGAGATTGTAAACGCTCGAATTTAGTGTTCCTAATCATCATTTCAAGCAGTGGTGCTTCTGCGTTGTTCGTGTAAATGACCATCTGTAGTTATTTAAAGGGGAGTGTCAAAATGGGATTTATTGTGACCCCGTTTCTCATAATGCGCGGTCACGTGTGGTGACATTGTATTTTACATGAGGAAGGGCCGTTCTTGTAGATCTGGGTAAATAGTCCTATAGTAGGTCTATATTTACAAGTTACATCTCTGGAGCATGCATTTTGATGCATTGATTATGTATAGATATGGGAATACAAACCTCTAGGGTTCGGTTAGTGCTTCAATTGCTCTAACCATGTAACCATGTACTGTATTGAAATAGTACTATAACACAATATCTAATCTTGGGTCAGAAAGTTTAGACACAGAGAATTTGTTAGCCCTGCATAGGACTCTTAAGGTGCTTTCACATCTGCTTGGTCCAGTTTTATCAAACCGTGGGCTGTTTACTCATTTACTTTAGTAGGTGTGAACAGGCATTCAAGCTCTGGTGCGGACACAACAACAAGCCGTTGTCCTCTACAAAAAACAGGATGTCCTCTCCTAAGTGGACCGTGGTTCGCATTGTGTCTGGTTTGAACTTTGGGTGCTTTCACACCTACACTGTTTGGTCCGTTGTATTCGAACCATGGTGCTTTTCAACTGTTAGTTCGGTACGATTGGTTTGGTGTGAACATGCATGTAGGACTATTGTGCGAACCAAGCAATCGGACAGTAGTTTGCCTCCAAATGAACCATGGTCTGGTTCCTTTCTGGTGAGAACGCAATCTGCATAAACCAGACCCAAAACATTGTGGGTTGAAAATGGACATTCTGCATGCAACGTAACGAGCTAGGAGAAGCATGTCAACATGTCAGGGACAAATTTGGTGCACTGACCACATTTCACAATTGCTGTCTGAAACGCACAAAAATATTGAGAGTTTTAAAATGTTCTGTGACAGGCTGAAATAAA
Organism: Aplochiton taeniatus; assembly: GCA_017639675.1. Classification (NCBI taxonomy): domain Eukaryota; kingdom Metazoa; phylum Chordata; class Actinopteri; order Galaxiiformes; family Galaxiidae; genus Aplochiton; species Aplochiton taeniatus. Next base: position 5,005,426 of record CM030184.1, read on the forward strand.
GAAATGTTCGGCGCACAGCTGAACAGTGTTGGCTAAAGGAAAAAGGTTGTCATCACACAATCTTGTTGATCTTTCACATTGTATTGTTTGCCCTGTAGTACATGATACATAAGTAAACCAAAGCATAAGGCCCAGGAGCGCAATATGCTGTATGTCCATTATTGTCTGAAAGAACAATTGTTGTTGAGTTTGCCTCTGATAACCTGTCCAATAGATGAGTGTTGTGTTTTATCACTTGACATTTCTTTACACTATTTAGTTCATTTTCGTTGGTTCAACGCTGTGAGAACACAAACCAGACCAAACTATAAGTCTTAAGTCTATAACTTCACTCTTGAACCGAACAAAATCAATCTTTCAGGTGTGAAAGCGTCCTTATTTGGACCTAACTATATGAACCAAACCTAAACCAACAGCATGGTGGGTTTAAAGTTTAGCCTTATATGAGGCCTATACAACGAAGCAGGATTTGGGACTAGCGACGTAACTTCAAGTTTAACCCTGGGTTATCTGTACCACAACGTAGTCACTTTTTACTGGGGTAGATTGCCATGGTAACTTATGCTGAACTCCTAACCTGCTCCGGAGCAGGCTATATTTCAACACATTGAAAAGCACCGCGTATTGACCAATTAGTTATCTTGGAAAATGGAATCACCATTCCTAGAAGATCCTGTGGTGCTCGGTGTGTGAATCGTGAGTGGGTGTAGGAAGGCAAGAATTTTTAGAGAGAGATGAAACCCGTTGGCTTTCCCTGAGGAGTATATGAAAGAAGATATACAAATGTCTTATACACCATAAGAAAACACCTGAACAACTCATTAAATGGAATGCATATTTGTAATTATAGTCAGATCTAGTCTTGCCTTAATGATGAGGCAGTGATATTATTGATAAGCTTATTAATTTACGCGTTCTTTCCTTACTGCCTTTGGCAGCAGCAAATGTGTTGCTTTTAGCCTGGAATATGTTTTTAAATTCTTCATATTTGTTTAATAATATAGTTTGCTCATCTTGTGTAAAATATGCGTCTCTACTTGACTTGTCGATGTCTTTGAATGGTCATACAGAGCAAACATGGCCCCTTTTATGTGAACGCACTCATAGCTAGATTGGTTAAACCTGTCTTGACTTACAAAGTTGATAACCACCGTCATGGTACGACTTATGAGCGATAGCGGTTGTTAGGTTTAGTGAAGCAAGATAATGAATGACAGATATTGCAATTTCATTAGCAATATCATTTTTGGGGGCAAATACTCAGTTCAATATTCACTGTGTAATAGAACATTTGCAGCATTTCCCAAAGGTTAAGAATTTACTTGTGGTGGGTGGCGCGTCATGTGATAGGCAGCTTCAGTAATAAACTATTCAAACAAATGTATGGGATGGGTGAGGGGGCTGAAGGTCCCCTGCATGGTCTTTGTGCATTATGACACTGTGTGTCTTGATTGAAGAACATTTTGGAATTTGTATTTTATCTACTGCAGGGCTCAACATGAACTTTTTTACTCTGTTGCACTGGTGCTCCCAACTTTGAAAAAGTTAGGGGCACTGGCAAAAATGTGTCTGTAATGCCGCTATTTCATAACTGATTAGATACGGTGATCTTAATTATTATATATTTTAATGAGTTTGCCTACCCGATTGTAAACATGTAGTGAATTATTGTAAAACTCTTGTATGCAGCCCACAGTCTGCAAAAAGCTACAAATTTGTCCACAGCAAACAATCTCCAAATTAATTCATTCCTCTTTCATTGCGTGAGAATAGCTACCTCTGAAAATCCATACCAGGTTTTACTTGTTACCGTGCGGTGAAAGAAATTTGGCTCTCGTCAAGGCAACAGGCAGCCAAGCACCACTTTTTGTTGACAAGTTTTTCCGTTCCGTTTTCTTTTTTTCGTTTCTGTTCCTTGAACTGGTTTCAATCCCAGCTCAAAGGGTAATATACATATGTTAGAAAGTAATACATACAACGGAATACGTAGTCGGTCTCATTGCGCATCTCCTCCCATGTTTTTGCGTTAAACTACCTCTTTCCCCTCGACTATATGCATGGGTGTGCGAAGGGTCAATCTCTACTCCTGCAGACGGCGGTTTTAGCCATGTGAGGTCGGTTGGTACATACCGTGCCATGTTTTAGGTGCAGGTTGCGGCGAAATGATATCTGAAATGGGCGCAATGGGCGCTTCCATAATAGTACATCGCCACCTCAGTGAGAAGATAGTTGTCCAAATTTCAGCCTCCTAGATCAAAAACAGTGGTCGCCAAAGGGTGGGGAAAGCTTTGTGGACAAAAGCCTATGCGGAAGTGCCTTAAACCTGCATTATTTCTAAGAACAAGCAGGGGGCGACTCTCTGATTTCAGAAGCAACTAGATTGTATGGAAGTCTATGAGAAAATTACCTTACTTCTCACTTACTTTATTACATCAGTAAACATTTTCCTTACGAGTTTATGCTCAATCGCTAGTTTCAAGTCTTTTTCAATACAGCATGCTGTTCATTTTGTAAATGATGGTCCCATCTAGAGTAAAATAGACGATGAAGCAGGGTAAGCGTGAAGCAGGGGTTAGAGCGTGGCTACCTTGTGATACTCAATTGGGATAGAAATGTAGCAACGGGCTCCACCCCTCGTTCCTCCCAGCTCCTCCCAAGCCCCACCCGCTAGTCAAAGTATGGTCAATGTCTTCACTTCTGGTTTAGAAAAAAAGATGGCAATGGCCTCTGAAACCAAGATGGCGATTTTCAAAATTCCAAACTAGACGCTTCAAAACCGTGGTTCACAAACCAATGGGTGACGTCACGATCACTTCGTCCACTCATATATACTGTCAGTGGGACCAACCCACAGACTCGCAAGCGAGCTATAGAGTTACTGGTCGCAGCTAAAAAATAAAAGATCAAATCCATTTTGTGTGAGTAGGTCTGGTCAGATTTCCTAACATTACTATTAATGCCAATTCACTTTTGATATAACACTGTAGCAAAGCCAGCAATAAAAAAATAACAGTTTTACTTACCTTAGTTTGTTTGACATGAGCCAGCAAGTGGGGGGCTTCTAGAATATCCTGAGGCGTTGGAAAATTTGAAAGAATACTCCCCAATTGACTACAAATCCATATAATTGGTGGATTAAGTTGTCAATTGCCATTGTACGCTCTCATTCAATTTAATGTGGTCAGAATAAGGTTGGGCAATTTTACAAGTAAATCGATTAATTCAAATTTTGAGTTAGCATGATGTGTAAAAAGTCTAAATCAAGAACATTTAAAAGAGATGCGTGGCACAGTTGATCTTTTAACGTTTGATTTATAAAAACGAGTTGATTCCATGAACGCCAATGGAACTCATTGCTTTAGTAAAGACAATAACGTTACTCATCTGTTGCACACAGGGGAGGGGAGTACTGTGTAACAAATAATCGTACACTATTATACACTTATGTGTATCAGGCTATATACCCTGCGCTCTAAGTTACATGCTACCATTGACATTGGGTCTAGCTAGCTAGCGTGCAACGCAAGTCTCATTCATGATGCATAGTATAAGATAGGCAACGAAAATGTATACAACTATCGCTGCATGAGCGATGGAAAGCAGGGAGGAAGAGTTGTGTAACAACAGTTAAAGGAATAGTTACATTTTTTTAATTGTGTGCTTATGTCTACGTCATGTGAAAAGGTTCCAACTCGTCCAGATAGTTTATACATCCATTGTATTTCCAACGTTTTTGAGTTATTACCTTTTCCCATTTGGCTGCAGTTTTGCAAAGAAATCTATGATTGATAGCTTAGCAGTAGTGTCATGGTTGCAGTGCACAAGTATAAGCCTAGACTGGTTATATAATAACACAATCCAATTTTTCATTTCATGACTAAAGAAAATCCTTATTTAAAACACGTCTTGGTATTTTTAAGTTTGTTCACAGAATAATCAAGAAAAATGTATATTGTAATCGAAATTGTCCATTGCTTAGAAATAAATTATTTATTTTTTAGGCCAAATCACCCAACCCTTGGTCAGCGTATTCGATGAAGGATATAGAATACCCTCGGGGAGGATCTATTCTCCCCAGAAACACTGGAGAAAATTATCTGATTGGTTTTATTTTCCTTCCAACACAAAATAACCTTTTCAATGCACGCACCGTAGGCGCTCATAACCCACACCGAAAACCATCAGAAACAAGTCGGCATAACACTGACAGGCCTATCAGACACAACACGCTCTGTTGAACTAATCACAGGGTTCGTCCAAAGTGCTTGAATTTGGTGCTTAGAAATTCAAGAAGCCTACTGGAATACCTTAAAAATAAGACATTTTCTTGTCTTGCCTAAGATAATTTTCTCCCCGTGTTTTAAATTTTAAGCATTACAATCTGCGTGGAGCGCGAACCAGCCACAGCAGTCAATGAATGTCCACCGCATATGGTCTTTGAAAACGCCAGGAAAGTGCAAATTTAATAGTGCATAGAAAAACATTGCCATCTATTATTGGGTCCTAGTGTTGGGGCAATGGCATCGTCCATCGCCAATGCCGACAGCCTAAGACCATTGAGCCCTCTACCATTGTAACATTGCAATGTCGCTGCTTTAAAATCTCGTTATTTAAGGAAAGGCAGTAAATCAGGTAATTTGATCAAGGGATGTGCGTGATTACTCGATTAAACGTCGCTACCCTGAAGTAGCCGAGTGTATATACAGTCAAGCCGGAAAGCCTGCACACCCCTTTCACCTTCTCCACGTTTCATTACATTACAGACTTATTCTACAGTAGATTGAGTTCATTTTTTACCTCAAACAGCTTCACACAATAGCCCATAATGACAAAGTGAAAGCAGGTTTTTAGACATTTGTGCTAATTTATTAAAAATCTAAATGTAAAATATCATATTTACACAAGTGTGCACACGCTTTGATATGACACCCAAAAGTGAGCTGAGGTGCATTTTGTTTCCACTGATACTGCTTGAGATGTTTCTACAACTTAATTGGAGTCCACCTGTGGTAAATTCAATTGATTGGACATGATTGGGGATTGCCAAAGCCTAACTATATAAGCTCCCACAGTTGACAGTGCATGTCAGAGCAAACTCCAAGCCATGGGGTCAAAGGAATTATCTGCAGACCTCAGAAACAGGATTGTGTCAAGGCATAGATCTGGAGTAGGGTACGGAAAAATGTCTGCAGCTTTACAGGTCCCAAAGAGCACAGTGGCCACCATCATTCGCAAATGGAAGAAGTTTGGAACCACCAAGAATCTTCCTAGACCTGGCAGCCCGGCCAAACTGAGCAATCGGGGAAGACGGGCCTTGGCCAGGGAGGTGAGCAGGAATCCGAGGGTCACTCTGACAGAGCTCCAGTGTATCCTTGTGGAGATGGGAGAACCTTTCAGAAGATCAACCATCCAGGCAGCACTCCACAAATCAGGCCTTTATGGTAGAGTGGCCAGACAGAAGCCACTCCTTAGTAAAAGGCACATGACAGCCCGCTTGGAGTTTGCCTAAAGGCACCTAGAGGACTCAAACCATGAGAATCAAGATTCTCTGGTCTGATGAAACCAAAATTGAACCGCTCATCGCCTGGCTAATACCATCCCTACAGTGAAGCATGGCGGTGGCAGCATCATAATGTGGAATGTTTTTCAGCAGCGGGAACGGGGAGACTAGTCCTGATAGAGGGAAAGATGAATGCAGCTAAGTACACCGAGATCCTTGAGGAAAACCTGCTCCAGAGCACTCTGGACCTCAGACTGGGGCGAAGGTTCACCTTCCCACATGACAACGACCCGAAGCACACAGCCAAGAGAACAAAGGAATGGCTTTGGAGTAAGTCTTTGAATGTCCTTGAGTGGCCCAGCCAGAGCCCAGACCTGAATCCAATTGAACATCTGTGGAAAGAGCTGAAAATGGCTGTGTACCGACGCTCCCCATCCAACCTGACAGAGCTTGCAAGGATATGCCAAGAGGAATGGGCAAAAATTTCCAAAAACAAGTGTGCCAAGCTCGTAGCTTCTTTCCCAAGACGCCTTGGAGCTGTAATCGCTTCCAAAGGTGCATCAACCAAGTATTAGGCTAAGGGTGTACAGATATGTAACCCCTAAATAACCTATTTTTGTAAGTAAGATAACATTGCATATTTTCTAAAAACCTGTTTTCACTTCTTCATTATTGGCTATTGTGTGTAGATGTTTGAGGCAAAAAATGAACTCAATCTAACGTAGAATAAGTCTGTAATGTAATGAAACGTGGAGAAGGTGAAAGGGGTGTGCAGACTTTCCGGCTTGACTGTACTTGTCGCTGTATAAAATGTAGGCCTATTATCAATAGACGTTTAAGTTGCGTAGCCCATTGACAGAATTTGCTCTGAAATGTTGTGTTTTCCTTTTCAAATGTTGCTTCATAAAACGAGTATTGCATCCGAGGGCCGGATTTTTAAAAAACAAGTGTGTTTTCTTACTTTTAGACTAGTCGACGTTTTTGCATCGATTTGCACCGTCACTTGCGTCCCTCACCGTCATCTGCTGGGCTGACTAACTGCCCTTTTTTAATTCACAGGTCTATTTTTATACATTACTATTATGTCTTCTTTTATAACCAGATGATCAGCTTAATTAGTATAAAAGTAAGTTCATAAAATTTAATTTAAAAGGAAAATATATAGCCGCCCTCCAACCCTAGTATGAACTGACCCTGTAATCATAAAAGTAATTTTCTTATTTCATCTGAGGGTTACAGGGTATTCTCTGAGCACCGTGAAGGCCCTGACAGTTCACCACTGTTACCGCAAGACCTTTAACAATACGTTTTAAATGTTTGCAGTAAAAAAGCTCAATGGGCCACCGTTTGTTGGTTTCGCTACATGAAATGCGACGTGTTTCAACATGGAATTGGTGTAGATTTGAGCAAATATTTATATTTGTTTTTCACAGGTATCGAGAGCATTCTGGAAGGGTTGTTTGGCCCAGGGTTGATTAAAGACCTTACATTATTTAAAGGTAAGTCTATGCTTTCTGTCTATAATAGCCATTTAACTAAAGCAAACCTACTATTTCCATAGCCATATCACGAAAGAGTGCTTAAAGTCCAACATTTGCAACTGCCTATCTAGGATGCCAATAGAAGTACTTTAATAAATCTTACAGTATAGTGCTCAATTCCCAGTTTCCAACTATTAGTCACACAGAGAGAAATACACAAGATGTTGCCTATTTGTCATTTTACTTTTTGTTTCCATCTACCTTTTTTTTGCAACTAACTAATGTATAAAAAATATGGATCATATACAGTGGGGCCAAAAAGTATTTAGTCAGCCACTGATTGTGCAAGTTCTCCTACTTAGAAAGATGAGAGAGGTCTGTAATTTTCATCATAGGTACACTTCAACTATGAGAGACAAAAATGAGAAAAAAAATCCAGGAAATCACATTGTAGGATTTTTAAAGAATTTATTTGTAAATTATGGTGGAAAATAAGTATTTGGTCACCCACAAACAAGCAAGATTTCTGGCTCTCACAGACCTGTAACTTCTTCTTTAAGAAGCTCTTCTGTCCTCCACTCGTTACCTGTATTAATGGAACCTGTTTGACCTCGTCATCTGTATAAAAGACACCTGTCCACAGCCTCAAACAGTCAGACTCCAAACTCAACCATGGCCAAGACCAAAGAGCTGTCGAAGGACACCAGGAAGAAAATTGTAGACCTGCACCAGGCTGGGAAGAGTTAATCTGCAATAGGCAAGCAGGTTGGTGTGAATAGATCAACTGTGGGAGCAATTGTAAGAAAATGGAAGACATACAAGACCATTGATAATCTCCCTCGATCTGGGGCCCCACGCAAGATCTCATCCCGTGGGGTCAAAATGATCATGAGAAAGGTGAGCAAAAATCCCAGAACTACACGGAGGGACCTGATGAATGACCTGCAGAGAGCTGGGACCAAAGTAACAAAGGCTACCATCAGTAACACACTACGCCGAGAGGGACTCAAATCCTGCAGTGCCAGGCGTGTCCCCCTGCTTAAGCCAGTACATGTCCAGGCCCGTCTGAAGTTTGCCAGAGAGCATATGGATGATCCAGAAGAGGATTGGGAGAATATCATGTGGTCAGATGAAACCAAAATAGAACTTTTTGGTAAAAACTCAACTTGTTGTGTTTGGAGGAAGAAGAATGCTGAGTTGCATCCCAAGAACACCATACCTACTGTGAAGCATGGGGGTGGAAACATCATGCTTTGGGGCTGTTTTACTGCAAAGGGGACAGGACAACTGATCCGTGTTAAGGGAAGAATGAACGGGGGAATGAATGTATCGTGAGATTTCAAGCCAAAACCTCCTTCCATCAGTGAGAGCATTGAAGATGGGACGTGGCTGGGTCTTCCAGCATGACAATGATCCCAAACACACCGCTCGGGCAACGAAGGAGTGGCTCCGTAAAAAGCATTTCAAGGTCCTGGAGTGGCCTACCCAGTCTCCAGACCTCAACCCCATAGAAAATTTGTGGAGGGAGTTGAAAGTCCGTGTTGCCCAGCGACAGCCCCAAAACATGACTGCTCTAGAGGAGATCTGCATGGAGGAATGGGCCAAAATACCAGCTACAGTGTGTGCAAACCTGGTGAAGACTTACAGGAAACGTTTGACCTCTGTCATTGCCAACAAAGGTTATGTTACAAAGTATTGAGTTGAACTTTTGTTATTGACCAAATACTTATTTTCCACCTATGATGAAAATTACAGACCTCTCTCATCTTTCTAAGTAGGAGAACGTGCACAATCAGTGGCTGACTAAATACATTTTGGCCCCACTGTACATCTGAAATATTTATTGTGTGCCTGAGGCAAGATTGTCCAATAATGGAACCTGACATGGAATAGAGCCCCTAACCCTATAGTGGCTGGTTATTCTTGATTCTTCTTTAGCTCTTAAACATTGGCTATCAATGACCATGCTCTTTGGTACAGACTGGTACAGATAATGTCTTCCATGTTTAGCTAACAGTTCAATAGTGATGTGCATAAATGAACAAACAAATCTTTTTGAGCGAGTCTTTTTAGTGTCCAAATCAAGTGAAACTATTTTGCCAAATGAATTGAACTTTTACTAACTTTGAATATTGGGCTAAACAAAACCCGGCAGTCAATACTGCCGTATCTACTTTCAATGTATTGCCTGTTATCACTACCGCTGCAATCTGTCTAACTTTGCATTCAAACTAAGACAACATTTCGAATCGACAAGAGAGGCACTTCCTGCAACGAAGTGTGACGTTTCTGCCCAAAGACTCAACTCAACGATAGTTCGGCTCATACGCCACCTCTTGTTCAGTCCGACTTATGATAGTTTGACTCATGCACCAACTCTCGTTCAGTCCGACTCATTGTGTTTTAGTCTATAATTAAGAGTAATTATTGCCCAAACAAATTACAAATAATCACTTGCGCTTGGCTGAAGTAAAAAAAAATGTATTTGAGGAAAAGGCTCAAATACACAGATCGAATGAGTCAACTCATTAAAAAGAGTCGAACTGCACATCACTACAGTTCAGTACAGTTTAATGCAAGCATAATAATTCTGCTCTATTGAGCCAGCCGCTACCCACTGCACATTGAAAATGGGAGAGAATAGCCTTTGTGTTGCTATACAGTCGATGTTTAGGCTGTCATGGGACCAGTATAGAAGTACGCTGTTCTTTCATACCTTTTGACTATACCGTGCTAATTGCATAATGGGAGGCATTCCCACTATTTTGGTATGCGTTGCTAGTTTTCTTCAACTGGTATTAGTTGTTCTTTTGTTTTATTAATATTGGTTGCAGTGGTGATAATATAAAAGCTGAGGTTTTGGCAGGAAGCCAGACTGCCACCAATTTGCCACCGTAAATCTGTTCAGTGCCCCCAAAAATAATAATAATAATTTAAAAAACTTGGTGGCACTGCTGCCGTTTCAGTTACGCCGGTGTTTTTATGTATTAGTATTATAATTAATAATAACATCCTAATGTTTTTGGTCAAACAGTTGGCCAATTATGTTTGATTATTTATTATCCTCCTTTGAACTACCCACTGGCAGAATTTCTTTCTGTCTCTCAGGCAATATAGTATATGCTGATGGGCTGCAAATTAGCAACCTAGAGCGTTGAGGTTGTAGGTCATCATTGTTGGTCACAAAACATTAAGAATAATGAAGCGTATCGACACTGTTTTCATTAAAGTAAAATGCCCCACCACCGGTTTTTGTGCTGCTGCCACAAATAGATTTTTTATATAAAAAATTACTGTTTGATATGGCCAAAATATCTAATTGCGCTTTTTCGTACAGTTAGTATTGTGATATGATTTGCGATATATAACTTATAATTTTTTTAAGTAAAGCTTCAGTTCAATATTCACTAGTCCTTGACGCAGCGACCCAGGTTTGAATCCGGCCCGGGCCCTTTGTTGCATGTCCTCCCCTCTCTCTACCCACTTTCGTGTCTGCCTACTGTCCTGTCAAATAAAGCATAAAATGCGTCCCAAAAAATATCTTTGAAAAAATAATTAAGAGACTTTATGCAAACGATCTCCGGCCTGAAAATTCAATGACTGGCTGCTTGTGCATGCTGCAAGAGGAGTTGGAGAGGAGAAGAGAAAGCCACTTGCTGCGATTACTCTGCACAGGAAAGAAATATAGTTTAGTTAGCTTTTTCCTTGATGATTTGAATAAGTTACTCATTGCTTTTTAGGATGAAAGTCTCTAAGAGGGTCTGGAAATGTAGTGACAAAGACGCTAAAGGATTGCATGCATTTGTAAAAGCATTGGTCGTTTAACCCATGGTTACATAATGCTACATAATATATATATTCTAAATCGCAGCCTTTTGTGATTTGCTAATAGCATTGTTTCAAATCGCAATTTCACTTGGAAATCGATCAGTCGTTCAGCCGTACATGAGAGTAACCAAATAGTAACACAGCCAGCCTTCTTTTACATTCATATGAACAATAATTAGAAATGCCAAGTAAACTGCTTCAAATGAGTGCCTTTTACTTTACGTTGTTAAATTTGGAATGTACAATATCTTCTTGTTATGGTCTATAATATATGCCTTGTGTCTAAACAAAATCTTCCAATCGAAATCTAATGAGTGGGGGAAAAAAAAATATTTTATTAGATTTGTTTACTTTGTGTTTGCTTTTTTTTTTTTTTTATCTCGGAGTCAAGTTGACTTACTTTATGGTTTTATGTATTTAGGTGGTAGTGTGTATTCAGACAGTGCCAATAATGAGCTTGCTAGAAAATCTTGATTGTATAAAAAAAAACACATATATATATATATATATATATAAATATATATATATATATATATATATATATATATATATATATATGGTTTGTTTCATTTAACCTATTTTTCTTTGAATCCACAGATTGTGAGTCTGATAGAGCATATGATTGGTCATTCAATGAGAACTGCCTATCCTGCTGCTTGAGACAAGACACAGTCAAGGTTGGCTTCCTTATCCTTTCATTTCAATTTTCATCCAGCTGTTATACCATCCAGTTATTAAAATACGTTTTCCTGTTTTAAATGATTAAAAACCCTTTTCATAAATTACTGATCTTTCTGTCGCCAAAGGCGTTTTCAGGTTGATATGCTTTCTGTTTAGCTTGTACGTCACTCTGCAACTGGCTGAACGTGAAATCAGATAGTCCAAGAAAGCAGTTCTTCACAGATTCATAATAATAATAATAACTTAAATTTATATAGTGCCTTTCTTATACCCAAGGTGGCTTTACAGGGAAAATACACGGGACAGCACAAAACAGACAAGGAACAGGGTTTCAGGGTTGACTTGAAGTTGTCCAGAGAAGGGGTGTTGCGGATTTCAGCAGGGAGGGAGTTCCAGAGGGTGGGGGCAGCGACACTGAAGGCATGGTCCCCAAAGGTGCGGAGGCGTGAACAGGGAATGGAGAGCAGAGTCTGTGGATCGGAGAGTGCGGGATGTGATGTAAGGGTGGAGGAGATCTTTGAGGTACTGTGGGGACAGTGCATGGAGGGATTTGTAGGTGATGAGGAGGAGTTTATAAGTAATGCGTGACTTGACCGGGAGCCAGTGGAGTTTGCAGAGAGTGGGGGTGATGTGCTGCCAGGGCTTGGTGTGGGTGAGCACTCTGGCAGCAGAGTTCTGAATAAACTGGAGCCTGTACAGGGTTTTGCTGGGAACCCCAGACAGGACTCCGTTACAATAGTCCAGACGGGAGGGGATGAAACAGTGAATGAGTTTTTCTGCAATGGAGTCGGAGAGTGATGGCCGGAGTCTGGAGATATTTCTAAGCTGAAAGAAGGCTGATTTGTGACTGACTTGATGTGGTTCTGGAATGAAAGGGTGGAGTCCAAGATGATGCCAAGGTTGCGGACCTGAGGGGATGATGTGATGGTTGAGCCGTTGATGGTGAGGAGTAGATCTCCAACCTTCCGGAGCAGTGCTTTGAAAGTTGGCTCTTTCTCTATCGTTGTAACTGTTTGCACGACTCAAAATCTCGTTTCAGCCGCTAGCAAAAAGGCCCTGCACTGACTCATAGCAGAGAAGTTCAGTGTTGTGATTGACAGGAGCATTTTGAAGAACAACCAGACAAATTATTTGAGAGCATTTAGGCATGGCTGAATTCCAAAAGACAGATTTTATGGACACAATTTTCTTCTTAAAGTGTCAATGCACATACAAAAAGTTATTGATAGAATTTTGCTTGCTTACATTTCTTTTGTATGTCATGATTCAAGGTTTAATCAGTATATTTTGGTCATTGTTTTTGATTTTGCAGGAACATTTCCTAAACTTAAGCAACCAGGGGCTGGACAGTACACCGAAATCCCTCCTAGTGAAGGATCAGGCCAAAATCAACGAGCTTGAGAAACGAGTAGAGGAGTTCCTTGATGCAGTTGTCTTCAACAAAGGTGGAGATGTTGAACAGAAGTTTTCAATGAGAATCATCAAGCATGCTTTTGCTACTGTATTATTAAGATGTATTTCATTTTTGCTTGTCTTAATTATAGAGGAAAGATTTTCCCCATATTTGTTGTAGTTAAACTATGATTGGGTAAAATCTTTTGGTTATCAAAGTATTTAGTTTAACTTTAATGCTAAAGTGTTTTTTTTTCTCTTATATAGATCTCCCCAGCTTTTCTGACCCACACGTTCCAGTTGTAGCCCGGGAAATAATTCAAAGAATGATCCGTCAGCTTGCTTCCGAATATACCTTAAAAACAAGTTCCGTTCAGGGTACCACACCAATCCCAGAGCTTTCCTCTGACACAAGCCTGGCCTCACTCTCAGGGGCCCCTTCTGCATCTTTCAGTCCTGGGACAATTGTGGCCCACAACCAGAGCCCAGTCCTCAGCAAGCTCCTTATGCCTGACCAAGACTCTCCACTCGACCTTACAATCAAGAAGCCCACGGTTGATTCCAGCGAACAAGGTAAAGAAAGCCAGAAATCACCAAACCCATCTTTTCCAAGTAAAGTTGTTGACCTGTTTTTGCTCCCCAGCTGAAATGGACTTGCTTTTGCATTGTTGTACTTGACTTCAAATAATTCAGAATGAAACTGAAATAACCCATGACAATTGTTCTCCTACAGATGGAGTTCTTGACCTGTCACTCAAAAAGGGCTCTCCTCATAGCAGCCTTCCAGGCCAGAGCCCTCACCTCTCAGAGAACAAGCCTACTCTCAAAGGGTAAGGCCAGTTACTCTCTTTCTGTGGTAATTTCCTGTCTTAAAGTTTGGCTGTGCTGCAAACGCTGTTCTGCAGTCTTCTTTGAGTTTGACCTTTTTTTTTGTCCCCAAATTAACTTAACTTGAATTAGTCCTTGTTCCCAACTCAGCTACTTTATACTACACGGCTTTTTTTAAACTATTATTTTAAATTCCAGCAACACATGCTGCATGCCTTTAGCTAAGAATGATTACAGGTATCCTATGTTTAGGTACAACCATTTAGGTAGTAAGTTAATTTCCAAATGCTAGGGTCCAAATGCAGCATTCTAGAAAATGGATACGTTTGTTAGGAGTGCCTATGACATAGGTTGTCTGGCCACTGGGGGGCAGTATCACACCTCTGATCCTTAGGTTGGTTTTGGCTTTAAGTAGCAAAGAGAAAATAGAGGATGCTACAGGCAGTGTAACACCAAGCTCCTGGAGGAAGCCATTGAGGTTGTAACAGAGAGGTAAGAAGAGTCAGACGATTGCAGGGTTTCTGCTGTATGGAAAAGTATGGAATTTGATTTAAGTAATATCCAGGTCTAGATAAGTATGGAAAAAAGAAAAGAGAGTATGGAAAAATATTTGTGTTTCCAGGCGGTTGCCCCTATTTTCTTTTTCTAAAATATGAAGTTCAGAATTTCTAAAAATGTCCGTCCGTGCATATCGGTGCAATATTGCTCGAGCGAGCAGAAATATGATTTGTGAAATATCCGTTGGTTGGGGTAAAATTCAGTCATCACGATGACAAGCATGAATTCAGCTGGACAGTGTCACAATGTAAGCAGTTAAGATAATAATCAAAGTCAGTAGCGAAACGTAACTCATAAGCCTTGGTATAGGCGGCAGGTGAGGCTGAGGATTGGGAAGGCGCATTTTTGACCAACTATCATGCTAGTTAACGACCACAGTGGACAGTGTTATAATGTTTATTACAGCAAATATCTGCACTGACCGCAAACAATAGGCTGACGCCCAGCTAATGCAACACAGTAAAAATATGGGATGAATCCCTGCCAGGGATGGATATTTACAGTGCAGTGCCAGGCACAGGAAAACCAGAGGCAGGGAAAACCCCCCTCCCGTCAAATCACACACTGATTATTTGACAACATAATAGCATACATATTCATAATATAGCATACATGTTCATTTGGATCTTAAACCCATTCATTTACATTATAAACATCTAGCTATTTGTACTCTGATGTCAAATACTTTCTGAAAATCTACCGAGAAGTATAGAAATTTGAGTCTGGAATAGTGTGGAATTTTGAAATGGAAAATGTGTGGGAACCCTGAGATTGGAGCACTAAACAATTCTCCCAAAACAGTTAAACATTCATATCAGTGCTGCAACTTCAGTATTTGTAGCTAAATTCAATATTGTTTCTTGTTTTGCAGTAAGTCGCCTGAGTTTTGCGCTGCAAAGGCAAAGGAGCTGCAGTCCACCTCGACACTGAAGCGGTTTATGGCCAAGCTCTGCCCCCACCATCAAAAACAGATTGTTGGTGCCCTTGGCTATCTACAGACAGAGGTCAAGACTGTAGCATCCTCCAACACTTCGCAAGTTTCCAACAATTCTTTTGTACAGCAGAGCGCCACGCTCGCCTGCCCTGAATACTGTTTGGACACCCCAGAGAGGGCACAGCCAGAGCAAATACTTTCCTTCCCTTCCACTCCTAAGATCCCACCAGTTTTACTGGATGTAACCAGTGTCATTCCCAGCAGAATTGCTACACCGGAGAACATAAAATTCGATTCCCTCTCCCCAAAAACATCTTGCCATTCTGGGCCTCCATTAGATCTCTGTACTCCTGGCTCAAAGGGAGTCATACCCCAGGCATTACCTATTCTGAATACAGCTATCAGCCAGAGCAGGCCGGCCAGTGAACATGCTCCAGTAAAGATTAAAATAATGAAGTCCAGCAATGTTTCTGATGGTAAGAAGCTCTCCTGCATTGTTTCGACCTCTGTTTCACCTAACTCTGATACTTCAGGAGAACGACAGAGCAGTTCTGACTTGTCGAGCAGAGCAGTGACTCACAGGGCACGACTGAGCTCACCTGTGAAAAGACATAGTCACGCCAACCAAGACAGTCAGAAGGCTTCTCCTGGGTTTACCAAAGAGATACCCTCCACACCTTCTACAAGTCAAAAGACTTCCAATGCGGCTGTCCTAGTGTCCCCCATGACTGCAAGGAAGACCATTAGGGGGTCATATTACCATAAGAGCAGGGAGGGTGTATGTCGTGTCGTAACTGACCCTGACTTAGGCCATTATGACATTGTTTATGTCAACCGGCCAATTACAGAGTGTCTCAGGGTCCAGCAGCACCACTTGCACCCACGTCGTAACGCTAGAAAGAGCACCAGGGGGCACCTGTATGTAGAGGAAATGTGGGAGCTTAAAACGGTTCGCACACTAGCTAGCCGAAAGGAGAGAGGCAGTTTCCGCACCTCAATGCCAGAGCTTGTCACCCCTGAACAGATCCTGGCAGAGTCTGATCGATTACCCTGTTGTGATATGCCTTTTGCTAGTGGCTGTGGTGAGACAGATGTGATCTCAGGGCAGTCTGTTGAGAGTGAGATACCAGACACAGGTGATGTGGTGAAGGGAGCAGCCAAGGAAAGAGACCTGATTGTGGAAACCAGTCAGACAGATCAGAGTACATGCAAAGAGCAGAATTGTCCTTTGCCTTCTGGGAGTCCCTTACCAGAAAAAGACAAAAAAGCAGTGCCAGGATTTGAACACGGGAGACCGACTCTTTTATCAGAGGAGAGTATTGCTGGGACTCACCTTGAAACTAAAAGTGAAACTGAGCAGGGGCATATTACTGAGACATCCTTGGCACTAGAAACAGAAATGGAGCCTATTGTCAAGAAACTGAATGAACCAGAAAGTGAAAGAAAATGTTCTGTTCAGACTCTAAAAGCTAAAACCGATGGAGAAAAAATTTCTCTCGATAAGAATTCAGCTCAGGCCTATGAGATTTTAAATACAAGTGTGGATGATATTTCTAATGAAATTGCAAAAGTAGTTATTAGGACAGGGATTAAGCCATCAGAGAATTGTACAAATAAGAAAGCTGAGCCCCAGAATCAATCTAAAGAGGCTAAGAACAGTGAGACCAAACCACAGCAGGAAAGTGAAGCATTAGATCCAGCTATGGTAGGCACCGGACAGAAAGACAACAAGGAAATCGAAGCGGAGGTGAACGAAGAACAAGAAAATCCATTGGCGCCTAGGCCATCAGATATACAGGAATATAAATGTGTTGGTTTACATGAGGAAGACACTAAGCCATTTTCAGAAGAAATGCTCAAAAAGCAGGTAAAAAACAAGGTTTTGGCACAAGATGCAAATTCTGTTGACATTGTTGTAGTGCCTGTGATGGAAGATGATGATGTTTCCTCTAAGACTCTTGAGGCTCTACTGAAAGAATTACCCCCATGGCGGAGAAAACGTGGTGCACAGCAATCTACACCAAAGCAAGTAAGAGAAGTACCACGTGTAATAGTAGGGTATGTAAATGGTAGACCCATTGCAGCTTCTGACAGAAGTCTACGGCGTCGGTCTAGTAAAAGCTCCCTAAAAGAACCCTGCAACCTAGAGCGAAGTTGTCCAGATTCACCCTTAGTTGTTTCTGTAGCAAACCCTGTTGAAAACTGTGAGACCTTCCTATCAGAACAACACTTAAACGCAAATGACGCATCTACTTCATCTAGTTCACACGATGCGGCACAAATGATGGTGTCACCTGAGGCCTCACCGCACTCAGAATCAAAGGATCCCTCAAAGTCCCCCTTGACAGTGAGTAAAACCAAGTCGGATCCAAAGACAAAGCAGGTGCAACAAGAATCTACAAAATGTACACAGAGTACAGAAGAGTCTTTCCCCAGTGGTCTTCTTGATCAGCAGGTCAATTCTCCCAGTAGCCCCGAGTCCAAAAAAACTCTTAGAGCAGCTGGACAGGGACTAGCTGGGGATTCCACCTCACCTACTCTTGCAAACGCTGTTGCCTCTTCAGCTACGGTGGACGCATCCCTTTCGCCTCCTCCATCTACTGATCTTTCAACTCCTCTCCCCATTTCATCTCCTTCCATTCCTGACTCCTCTCCTTCAGTTGATGTTGTCTCCCCGTCTCCTTTGGTTGACCCTTCTCCCTCGGCCGCTGAGCTGTCTCCACCTCCAGAGTTTGTTCCCCCGGAGAACGCTAAAGAGGAGAGCACTGGAGTTAAGTCTGATCCTGACGTAAGACCTGACATAGCACAAAATCAGGAAGAGGAAAGTGAGATGGAAAACAGACCAAAACTAGGTTTGGCTAATCTAGTCAGTACTGAAGAAGCTGGGCTCAGTACGCTTGTTACACCTGCAGTTAGTAAGGATGCATCTTTGTCAGATAGCTGTGGTGTTACAACTGAAGGGCAAGTACACAGCTCTTCACTGAAAAGTAAAAGCGTTCTAGGGCCAAGTAAAGGGATAGAGGAGACAGAGCTTTCAAATTCTGTGAACAGCAAAGCATTAAAGGTATGCTCTACAAGCTTGTGCACTTCAGACGAACATGTCAGAATGCCACTGAGAAGTAAGACTGGTAAGGTATTGGACAGTCATTTGGCTACCCTGGCAACTCAATCAATTGCTGCTAAGAACAGGAAGTCATTTTTGAGGTACTTGCGGTCAGCCACACCCTCATCAAGCTTTCCTAACACTGATGGAAAACAAAAAGGTTTAACACCAATCAGGGCCAAACCGGGAAAGTCTTTAAGGACTCCAGTAAGCTCATCTCTCCTTTCTGTCACCGCAATGCTACCCTCTGGTTCCGTCACAAGTCGTGTAGTCCCTACGTCTGAGCTGCCCAAGCTAAAGACTACATTTTTAGAGGCTCTGAACAGTGAAGAGAATCAGCATGTTATCACCAACCTTAACACCCAGTTTGATAAGATGCAAAGAGGCTGGGTCCAAATGGACCGAGAGGGCCAGCCAGCACCCAAACACAAGAATAAGGCAGACAGACAGGCAGCCATATGGAAGAGTAAGACGCGCAGGACACGTAGGCCTAAGTCTCAGGAGCACCAGAGGTACTCGCCTGTACAAATGCTTTTCATGAAAACCTTTGACCTCCCCAGTATTTGCCGCTGGTTCTTTGAGTCAACCGAAACAAAGTCCCTTGTCATTGTCAAGAAAGTAAACACACGTCTTCCCTCTGAAACTCAGCTGTGTTTCCAGAGCTCGTCTAATGTTCCTGGCACCTCTCAGGGGCTATTCCCCAGCCTACAGGCCGAGCGCCTTAAAAAGCACCTCAAGAAGTTTGCCGTTGCTTCCCCTGTTAAAAGTAATGCAAAGAGCCAAAAGCGAATTGCTAAAGCTTTAGAGCAGGAGGCCAGCGTGGTCAAAGAGAAGGATAAGGCAGAGCTAACTACTGCTGCTCGCATCTCTACCAAGCCCCACTCTTTCTTAGCTGAGGCTCAAACACAGCCGGTTGACATTCAGAAGGGCTCAGCTAAATCTAAAAACCCAACCAGCGCCAGAATACTGAGGAAGTACTCAAACATTAGAGAGAAAATGCAGGTTCAACAGACATCTATGAAATTGAAAGAGGCTCCTAGTAAAAGTCTCAAAGCCACCAATGTGAGAACTGATAACACTTCAAAGTCCACTTCAAAGTCTAAACTGGCCACTGTCAAGAAACAGAAGTGCCACTTTTCTAAAGGCAAACAAACAAAGAAACGGCTGGCTGCAAAGGCAGGGAAAAATAAAACGCTGTCAACTAGAAAGGCCCCAGCAAGAGCAGTGGTTCAGGAGACAGTAACAAAGACGAACAAATATGTTGCATTGGAACAGAGATGCTCTTCACGACCTGGGACCCCTCAAAACACAAAAAGCAGCACAGTTAACACCTTTGCTCCACTTGAAAAAGAGGTTGAACCACCAAAAGAGGTGCTAACTCCTGATGTTACTATAGCAAGAAGTGCAAAAGCTCAAACTAAGAGGTTGTCTCAAGGTAAAGCTACTGAAGGTAAAGGTACTGAGATTGGGTTAGTGCAAGTTTTACCTGACCAAGTACTGACTAGGTCACAGAGGAAACTGGAGGCCGTACTCTCGCCAAGTGTGAGCCAAAAGTTAGTCTCAAAGAAGGTTCCTAAAACCACAGTAGTACAAAGTGTGAGTCCTAAATCTGTTTTGAAGAAGGGGCATGAGCTTGCCTTAGCACCAAGTGGAACTCAGAAACTCACAACAAAAAGAGCTCAGGAGGAATCTCAAGAAGAGATCCCTGCCAAGCGCACAAGGATTCCACTTCCAAAATAAAGAGTTTCCCTAGACAAAGCCTACTCGAGATACTTTTAGAAAAACATTCAGGAAATAAACGCAATCATGACTTCATCCTACATTTAGCCTCTTATTTTCTATCCAGTCAAATGCACATTAACATTTATTTTGTGCCAGAGCATGACAAACCAACGTGACACAGCCAGTGCATTTAAAAATGTACTGTCATTGGCTAATGTTTTGCCCTATAGTACTCATATGATTGATGTCTCCTGCCTCTTGTACGGTCTGAATGAGTTTTATTTGACCTGGTGCCTTATTTATAAAGTGTAAACAAGTAATAGATGTGTTGCTAAATGTGAAGCATTTGTTCCTATTTTCTGCACATTTAACACGACAGAAAGCTGTTCCTCTTGTTAATTTCCCTGCGTGCAAATCCGTCCATACCTGCTTCACTGTGCCTACTTGCTCCTGCTATTTGAGGCACTATCGTTTTTTTCCCCTGATATTATTACTCTAGATTTCTTTTTATTGTAGCTGTTATTTGTTGGGGAAAACATGGTAAAAAACAAAAACAAAGAATTTAATATATGATGTTGTTTCTGCTGTATATCTGATGCTCGATGGCTCTCGATGTTTCTAGTGGTTTTATGTTATCTTTTAAAGTTTTATGTTGCATTTTTCTTTTCGAGTAAGCATTAACATCTTAAATTGCTGTTAAAGTATATGTTACGGATCTTTAAATTGATAAAAATAACATCAGTGATTGATCATTCTAACATTAAGTATTAAGTTATTTATCAGACTATGCATACACATTACTGTGCCTCAGTAAGTTTCACTTTAAAAGCATATATTTTAGTTTTCACAGTATAACCCCTGTACCAGTCTTCAAATAAGCACTAGAATCTAGAAGATGCAGCTGGGTAATATTTCCCTTTGCAACAATATTAAAAAGCAGGCTCTATGCATTATTTTGTTAGTTTTTTTTTTAAAATCTTTTTATAGCATTAATGATACATGAATTTTCAATTATGATTGAAGAAATGGGCTTTTGTTTTTTTGTTCCTCCATCCTGCTTGAAATCATTGAATTACTAAATAATTTGGCTGCAGGTAAAGGTAATCTGGTACAAAAAAAATGTAATGCTTTTTTCATGTTGTATTCTTTAGAATCCGTTTATTATCAGCAAGTTGTTTTCAGGTTGTAAGCTTCCATACTCTGTCTTTAGTACCAAATATCAGATTTTGGAAAGAAAGAACTTTAGAGATTTTTAGCAGTGTTATTTTATCATGGTTATTTCACTTTGAAAGTAATCATTTGTAAATGCAAAATGTCCATGTTTTTATTGTTATTTAAAAGAAAATCCTGGGCACTCGGATCTAAATTAAGCAACCCACCAAATATCTGACTTGAACATTCTTTAAAGTTGATATTTATAGACTTTTTGATTTTGTATATCTGAAAGAAATTAGATTGCTTTATTTGTGTTAATCCAAACAAGAGTTATAAATCTGTCATGTTACGAAGTTTGTATTTTTGCTGGAATAGATATAAAAATGTTTGAATTTTATGTTTGTGTGTATTTTATTTTCATGAATCATATACATTAACTGCGTTGAGAGATACACATGTTTGGTGTTTAAGTGGCTCTTTGTTAAATTTATATTTATCAATTGTAGTGTTCTGAATATAGTACCCTATAGCATGCCAAAATACAGTCAAAATGAACAACAAAAGAGAACAATCCTTTTAAAACCACACACAGTAAAGTTTAATGAAGTAAAAGAGTGAAGGGCTGGTAAACATTTTGTCGGTGGCACTACCTAAATACATTCAGCATCCCTGGGAATTTCCCCATTAAACTCCATTAATCCTGTAACATTCAGAGCAAAAGAACCGTATTTGTAAAAACAAACAATCCAATAAGAAAGCAATTCTGTTTAATACAATAGGCATAGAGTAATGTACAATATATTCCTGAATAGTTGGTAATAGTTTATTAAGTCTACTGGAGTGTAATTTGTAGACCTGATAAATCTATTACATCTTTACATTACACAGGCACCACATAGATGTACTAGGAAATTAATTAGACCTGTACAAAACACACATCAGTATATATAATCTGAACTGATTATAATAGTTATTTTTTTCCTTTGATCACATCTCATCTAGGACTGCCTAGTGTTGACATGATTTTTCAGCTTACACATTTGTATTAATAACATACACTATGACCCATTGATTATATGTCAAAGATCGAACAACCATTAAAGTCTTAGGGTACTAAGAAACATTTTCAGTAAGGTTGGGAAAAAAACCTTAAGCTGCGAGTGTTTTTTGGGAAGCATAAAAAGAAAGAAAATAGAATTCCACATAATTCATCTCTGACTGGTCATATACACACACTGAATCACATGCACTGTTGGATTATAGGGGAGCGTGAGTTGATCCATACAGATAGAAACACCAAGGCATTTGAATGGTTGACTCCAGTGCTTAAAAGGGTTATAAGAGCATCACAGGAGACCAATTTGTATTTCATAGTTCCATTATGTTTTACATAGGACCTGGACATAGTCATGCTCTACAGTGTAATCCTTTGGCAGCTACAGGTTGTGCTTATGTTCGCAATGTCATCATAAAGAGTGAAGCACAAGCCTTCTGCCTTTCAAACAAAAGCTATCAGCTGAAAGTTTGCACGTCCAGAGTAGGCTATGGTAATATTAATTTATACACATTTAGGTACTGTACATTTTGTGCACTGTAGTTATGCATTGACAGATGAGTCCATGTCCATGTTCATGTTAACCTAACCCCCTACAATCCTGAAACTTGCCTGATGCAACTCCTCCCTATTCTTCTGGCTTGAGGGCAACATCTGTTGAGATTGGCAAACGTGAATCACTAAAATTCTTTAAAAATGATTAGCATTATTCAATTTGCCCCTACGTTAAAATATTTGTATTTATGCTTACAGCATATTTTGAGTAATTAGCTCTAATCTTTTCACTCTTTCACAGCTAAACCCTTGTCTACCATTTGCAACCAATGAGCAATATGTTTAAGCCTGGGAATGAATATAAGGAGAAAGGATAAAAATGTCAACGTTCATACAGAAGGAGC
Source organism: Aplochiton taeniatus (assembly GCA_017639675.1). Classification (NCBI taxonomy): domain Eukaryota; kingdom Metazoa; phylum Chordata; class Actinopteri; order Galaxiiformes; family Galaxiidae; genus Aplochiton; species Aplochiton taeniatus. Next base: position 5,028,561 of record CM030184.1, read on the forward strand.
TCGCTTACAAGCAGACAGACCTCCATAGAGAGACACCAACCACAATAACTACTTAATATGACATTAAAAAGGTGGAAATTCAAAGAGATGGCTGTATGCAACAATAAATATTAAGATAGATGGGACATTTAACATTCAATGACGTTTGTTCATTAATAATGAGCAATTCTTACACAATTGGATCAAATCTACAAGGGAATACTCCCTATGGTACAACCCTTCACCAAAATAGCCGTTACACTACAATTCTTTTTCCCAAGGCAATACATGTCTGCAAGCTAACCATGTCAAATATACTACTAAAACAATAAAATAGAAACCTACCGATTCAATTAAATTAAATAGCATTTTTAGAAAAACAAATGTATTCTCTTGCATTTGTACATGGTGAACCTACAGTCATTGGCACTTCCCCAGCGGATATTGTTTTTTTAAATAACAATGTTGAAGTTGTGGGTGCTTGAAAAGGAGATATCATTGTGTAGTGCTTTCTGTGGACGGCCCCTTCTGCTAGAAAGTAACCAAAATTACTGGCCATTGAGTGGCCACAATATTTTTTTTTCTTTACACACTACCTTTCCTTGATAATATTTTTGAAAAGTAAAAACAGCATATGTCTTACTATCTACAGTGAAAACTATAGATAAAATAACGGAAAAAAACACAATACTTTCAGTTAATTAGATGCAAGATTCACATGGAAGACATACATACGCATTAAACATGTTTCTAGATTAACACTGCTTCCTATACAAGGCCAACTATTTGGTGTCTTGTTTGGACCAATCACAAACTTGCTTTTCGAGCAAGTGAAATAAACAAATAAAAGCAACTGGGAACTAATTCAATGCCATTCTCCCTTACTTCCAGAAAACATAGAGGTACTCTTTAACATAGAAAAATACTATACCAAAATGAAATACAAATATATATATTAGAATCTGTTAGGCATTTCTGTATAAAGAGAAGGCTAAAACAGAGGTTATATTCATGAAACAAAATTGACCGTAAATAAAACAAATCAATGTCAAATAACAGAAATGAGACATTATCCAATCACAATTGCAGGAAGAAATACTAAACATTTGGATGCTAATACCAAGCTCTACATATCCGCTGGCAAACTTCTTAACAGACGCAATATGTCTGCACAAGTTTAACACTGCAGCCATTGAATGTTGGGTGCTAAACAGCCTTCTGTTCCAAAAGTAGGGGGGGGAGGGGCTATGCAAATCAACCCTGAGGTAATGCACGCTGGGGGTTTGGTTACCAATGGGCGCAGTCAGATCAAAGAGATTTTGCAGGGACATAATACTGTACTACTCAAAATCTTCTTAGACAAGCCCCCTTGATGCAAATTTGGAATGTGTGATAATATGTTGGACCTATGTAACACCTGTTGTGTTTCTGTAAAGGTGTTCACAGCAGCGCTTATGTGCTTATTTGTGACCACCATGTCCACTGTTTGACAGTATAATTCAGTGCTGCTAGTCAGTGCGGTCTTTTTTTATAATGGACTACAAGTTTATTCCTAGCCGGTCACCCAACACTGAAACATTTTACCTTATGCGCCTGAATCTGTCTGAGTTTATCTTTCCATGTGCCTATAAATGATTGTATTTGAAGTGTTCCTTACATCCGACATCCAAATTAAATCACCTAGTACAGTTAAAGAAATAGCTCACTATATTAGACATTTAACCATACCTTAACTTATTTCTACGCGTCCCGGAGTTGCAATGACTCTTCCTGATAGTTTTTTTTATCCATTTAGCTTTGTTTTTGTGATTACGTTCTCCTGTTTAGCTTCAATGCTAACCATTTACCTGCAAACCTATTGGGGATAGTTTAGCGTGCCCTATCTGTCAAAGTTGGGACATCTCAGGGAGACATGAAAATAAGGTAAAACATCCAAAATAGTGAACTCTTCCTTTAAGGCCAAATCTGCATGGCAAATCTGCCCCCCCACACCCCCCCACCCCCACCCAACAGGTGTAGGTTGTTATTTTACAGTTACGTGTTCGTTTAATGTTTGGAGGATGCACAGGTTCAGAATACGTCTTGTCCCTTTGAACCAATGTTACAGATTAACTGGTTTTGTTTTGTGTCGTTGATCTTCCTTTCCATGATGGTAGGGATGATGTTATTTATCTTTGTGGTATTGTAAGTCAACCTCCCCCTTTCGAAAGGAGGGGAAATGTCTCGTTTTACAAATATTTGTTGTCCATAATAGATCGAGGTTTTATATATATTTATGTATACTATCCCTTCCTCTTTCTTGATCATTTTTCGAGTCCTCTCTTTTCTCTTCACTTGGTGACGGCAGTAGCACGTTCGAGTTATGGGTGCTACATGCACCCCATGCAGCCACACTTGAGAGTTTTCGCCACCTCTTCGCTAAATGAGGTCCCGTCGCTGCACTCAAAGGTGTATTTCCGACTTTTCATTCGCTGGCTGGCACAGCAGAAGCCCGCGTCGCAGGTTCCGGAACACTCCACCCAGGAGACCATGCGGGTGGTCTGGCAGATGGTATAGCCACGCTGCACTTGGTAGAAGTCTCGTATTGCTTCCCCACGACACTCAGACTCTGGGGAGGACAGGCAACAACATAATTTTGATATTAGCAGGATCCTTCTGAAACAGCCAAACAATGGATGCCTGAGAAGACACACCATATTGCTGATAACTTTTTTTAGGAGGACTAAGCTAAATCATTTTCCAATTGGAGTCCATTATGTAAATCCTCAATATTTTTGACTGTTGTTATTACAGAGATAATAGAGATGAAAAAAGCTGCAATGTACCTTCATCACAGAGATCCCCAGTGTATCCACTCTGGCAGTGACAGTAAGCGTCCCCAGTGTCAGATATCTGACATCGACCATGCTTGCAGGACAAACCATGACAGGGGTTAAACAGCTCTCCCTGTTGGTTACACAGGGTACCGCGATAACCCTCCATACACTCACATCGATAGGATTGATTGTCGAGAGGAACGCACTTTCCATGTACGCACCTAGAGAGGGATACAAACAAATCTAATAAGAAAACATTCAAATCCCACCTGGGAACACCACCACTAGTGTGCCCTGGAGCAAGGCTCTTCACGCCAAGCTGCTCCAGGTAGATTGTACCTGTAATCTCATTGAGTCATTTGGGATGAAAGTGTCTGCTAAACGACAAAAATGTAAATGTTTGTCTTGCCATACTTTCAAATATGTTTCAGAAAAAGCATCATACTTGTTGCCCTGGCAGGGGTTTGTGGCAGGCTGGTCACAGTGCGGCCCACTCCAGCTGGGCTGGCAATGGCACACGGGTCCATTGGCACCATTGGGCTGGCATATGCCATGCAAGCAGTAGATCTTTCTGCAGGGCTCACAGCCTGGCACCACACCCGGCTTCATCTGGGTTTTAGTGAAGTCCTGCAGCTCGTTGTTAATGTACAGGTTCTGGATGCAGCCATGGAAACTGGAACCATTTTGGATCTGCCAAAGCCCAAAGGCTGCCGAGTGAATGTCCAAAGGCATACCTAAAAGTGGGAGGGGTGTTGAATTGGAAAAGGAAAATGAAAAGAAACGATAACAAAAATGAAAAAAAAATTAAAAAATGTAACACTGACTACCCCAAGGAGGATTTTGGCTGGTAGCAGCATGACCAATAATTATGGCCAATAAACAACAATTATTCTGTTGTATCATGTTGTTCAACGCTTTGAGTTTTGGTGAATTTTGTAAATGAACTAATTCAATTAGGCCCAAGAAATGTCAGAAAAAGGGTTAATTTGTTTTGAAAATCTGGGTTGGACAAATGTACTCAAGCAATAGGGAAAAATTATATTAAATTGCTTGTTCAGTTAAAATCACTGAATTAATTTTGTGGTAACCTTAGAAACCTTTTCTATAATAATTCCATTATTTAAAATAAATAATTTTAGTAAAAGATTTAGCATTATGAGGCACTTTAAGGTTTGGAAATTAACAGCAGCTTGATTGCACAGTGAATAATTAAAGACACAGACATAGTGAAGGTAAATGATTAACAGTAGTAGTTGTAATGGTGACATAGTGAAGGAGGTCAATTTAACAGTAGTTGTTGTAGTGGTGATATAGTGAAGGAGGTGCGTGATTAACAGTAGCAGTTGTAATGGTGAATGACGAACAGTAGCAGTTGAAGTGGTGGTTAACAGTAACAGATTAAAGTTAGTAGTTGTAGTGCCTGCAGAGGAAGGAGGAGGTGGGGTCTGGACGGGGCCCCTACCGCCCACGTAGAGCGGCCCTTCTCTGTTTAGGGGCTGCACCGCCCCAAAGCTATCCATGGTGGTTGGCAGGCCGCCGTCGATGGACAGGTTCACCATTTGGTTGTAGGTCACTAACTCGACCGTGTGGAATCGGCCGTCATTGATGGTCTCCGTACTGCGGACGGAGGGGGGAGGAGGAGATGTGGCGAAAGAGAGAGGAAAGAGAAAAGGGAGAAACAAAGAGAAGGAATGTGTGAGAGAGAGAGACAATGATACTGTGCTAAAATAAGCCAGGTCAACAATCATGAGAGATTCTTCCATTCAGTCAATTAGGATGGCTCTCTAAAATGTATTTTTGAGGAGTTATTTTTTAAGCAGTTTACATGGTTTAAGTCGTTTTCTTGAATCACACCACAGTTTTAAAAGATGTGTTATTTTCCCATTGTCTCCACCAACCTTTTACCCAACCTCACCTGTAGATGGCGTGTCCTGGCAGGCTGCCGGGATCGTAGCTAACCTTGACATGACCCTCGTAGAGTTCCACTGAGATATGGTCATTGTCTCCATTGTACAGCAAGATACCGTTGTCCTCTGCAGTGGACACCTGGAAAGGGGAAGTGGGGGAGGTGTTGCCGGAGTGGGGGAGCAATGGAGGGTAAGGGGGATGGATGGGAAAGGGGAAAGAAGGAGAGATGTGCACATGAAATCATAACACAGTCTTATTTCTGTATTTTACATTCTTCACATTTTGTATTTCCGCCTCAGGCTATTGAAATGGTTAATATTTTCGAGATTGCATGTCTTTTCTACCTAAACACACACTTGCACAGACACATATGCTCAAGCACTCCAAAATACTCACACGAGATTTACATCCATAACATGACATAACACATAACAAAGTGCCCAAGCACTCCAAAACTGATACATCCACAAAACAAAGCGAGGCAGTGCGTTTTGTTTTCTCAGTGTGTTTTGCAATCTGCTCGGCCATCTTGGAGAGACCAACTACTTGCAGGCCAGAACGAACCAATACTCAATGAAAGGTTCTATTTTGCACTTGGATCCCAGTTGGGAAATTTTATCTGGTGTTTGAACACGAAATTGATGGATGTCACATTTTTGGGGATGATGCATTTCCCACCCAGTCATACCCGATATATTAATTTAATTGAATGAATTGTTTTTTAGTTAAAACTATATTTAATCTTTAATTTTAAGATTAAAAAACTATAAATATACAAAATAAAGTATAGAGAGATGGTAGTAAAAGACACATCTATATCTCCATACCAGACAGTAGAGTGCAGCACCTGCTTGGTTGTTATACTGTGTTGTCACTGGCTCATGGGCTCAGCAGAGGTTGCTAGACAGTGTATTCTCCTTTACTAGGCAGCTCAAAACATTTTTTTTTCTTCTTAAATCAAGGGATTTATCTGATTTGTTGTTATTTTTTCAATGTTTAATAAAAAATCTAATTGGCAAAAGAAAAATAACAATTTACTATGTTTAACATATGTATTTTATATACACAGTTACAATGAAAATTATTCAACCCTCATTGCAAATTGGGTTTATTAGCACAATCTACAAACATTCAGCTGTTCGCAAAAAAAACATCAAACAAGAACAATTTAAATAGCTCAACACAACTAATTTAACAAGTGTTTTCTCAAAATTCAACACAAAATGCCACTTTTAATGACTACTGCAGTCTCAGAATTATTCAACACCCTGAATAGAATCCCTCATATGCGCACACATTTGCAAATCAGGTGTTGTCTCAAGGGCTTCATTAGTTGCATCAGGCATCTAGGCTAGAGCTTTGTTTATTGTGACGTTTGATTGCATGTTAGAAATATGGCCAGAGAGTCAAGAGAGTGGTCCAAAAAGTTAAGAAAAGAGATTATTGCCTTGCACAAACAAGGACAAGGATACAAAAAGATTGCAAAGGCACTGAATGTTCCTAGATACAGATGGAAGCATAGTTTGCGAGTTCAAAGTTAAAGGAACCCTGGCTACACTACCTGGAAGTGGCAGAAAGAGGAAGCAATCAATGGCTACCACCTGATTCCTGAGGAGGGAGGTGGTCAAAAACTCTTGAGTGACTGCAAAAGACCTGCAGCAAGATTTGGTGGCAGCAGGCACTGTTGTTTCAGTTTGCACAGAAATGCACATGCTAAACGCTAAAGGTCTCCATGCCCGAACTCCAAGACGCACAGCTCTGCTGACCCAAAAGCACGGGCTCCAATATGCTCAAAACTGTATAAATAAGCCACAGAAGTTTTGGGATTCTGTTCTGTGGAGCGATGAAACCAAACTGGAACTTTTCGGCCCTATGGATCAGCGGTATGTCTGGAGGAGGAAAAATGAAGCATACGCTGAAAAGTACACCCTGCCTACAATGAAGCATGGCGGTGGCTCTGGGATGCTTCGGAGCTGCTTTGCTTCCTCTGGCACTGGAAACCTGCAGCGTGTAGAGGGCAAGATGGATTCAATCAAGTATCAGAAAATCCTAGGAGAAAACATCCTGCCTTCTGTGAGGAAGCTGAGGCTTGGGTGTCATTGAACCTTCGAACAGGACAATGATCCCAAGCATTCCTCAATGTCCACCAAGGCTTGGTTTCAGAAGAAGTTCTGGAAGATTCTGTAGTGGCCTTCACAGTTGGCTGACCCCAATAGAAAATCTTTGGTGGGATTTGAAGAAGGCAGTTGCAGCACGCAAACCCAAGAATTTTAGTGAACTGGAGGCCACTGCCCATGAAGAATGGGCTAAGATTCCTCAGGAATGCTGCCAAACGCTTTCAAAAGTGTCTGGCTATGCATCACATTTGGAGCAGGTCATAACAGCAAAAGGGTGCTCTACTAAGTATTAAAGACGCTTGTCATGAAGGGGATGAATAATTCTGAGACTGCAGTAGTCATTAAAAGTGTAATTTTGTGTTGAACTTGGAGAAACCACTTGTTATATTAGTTGTGTTGAGCTATTTAAATTGTTCTTGCATGATTGGTGTATTGCAAACATCTGAAAGTTTGTAAATTCAGCTAATAAACCCAATTTGCAATGGGGGTTGAATAATTTTGATTGCAACTGTATATAAATATATATAAATATATATATATATATATATATATATATATACACACAGACAGTACCGCTCCAAAGTTTGGGGTCACTTAGAAATGTCCTTATTTCGAAAGAAAATCTGTTTTTTTCAAATAAAACAACATTAAATTCAACAGAAATATAGTCCAGACATTGTCAATGTGGTATGTGACTATTATATCTGGAAACGGCAGATTTTTTATGGAATATCTACACACGCGCACAGAGGCCCATATTCAGAAACATCACTTTTGTGTTCCAATGGCACATTTTGTTAGCTAATCCAAGTTTATCATGATAAAAGGGTAATTCATCATTAGAAAACCCTTGTGCAATTACGATAGCACAGCTTAAAACTGTTGTGCTGATTAAAGAAGCAATAAAATGTGCCTTCCTTCTGGAGCATCTGCATTTGTGGGTTTGATTATAGTCTCAAAATGGCCAGGAAACTGGTAATTCTTCTGAAACTTGTCAGTCTATTCTTGTTCTGAGAAATGAAGGCTATTCCATACAAGAAATTGCCAGGAGACTGAAGATCTCATACAACGGTGTGCACTACTCCCTTCATAGAGCAGCGCAAACTGGCTTTAACCAGAATAGAAAGAGAAGTGGGAGGCCCCGGTACACAAGTGAACAAGAGGACAAGTAACTCAGAGTCTCTAGTTTGAGAAACAGACGCCTCTCACAGGTCCTCAACTGGCAGCTTTGTTAAATGGTGTCCACAAAACACCAGTCTCCACATCAATAGTGAAGTGGTGACTCCTGGATGCTGGCCTTCTAGGCATAGTAGCAAAGTATAAGCCATATCTGAGGTCACAAACAGAAAAGATTGAGATGGGGGGAAAGAACACAGACGTTGGACAGAGAAAGATTGGAAAAAAGTGTTATGGACAGACAAATCTAAGTTTGATGTGTTTGGATCACATAGAAGAACATTTGTGAGACACACATTTGTGAGACACAGAGCAAATAAAAAGATGCTGCAGGAGTAGTTGACGCCATCTGTCAAGCATGGTGGAGGAATTGTGATGGTCTGGGGGTCCTTTGGTGCTGGTAAATTGGGATATTTGTATAGGGTAAAAGGGATCTTGAATAAGGAAGGCTATCACTCCATTTTGCAACGGCATGCCATGTGGATTGCCCTTGATTGGAGCCAATTTCATCCTACAAAAGGACAATGACCCAAAGCACAGCTCCAAACTATGCAATAACTATTTAGGGAGGAAGCAGTCAGCTGGTATTCTGTCTATAATGGAGTGGCCGGCGCAGTCCCCAGAGCTCAACCCTATTGAGCTGTTGAGGGAGCAGCTTGACTGTATGGTACGTAAGAAGTGCCTATCAAGCCAATCCAACTTGCGGGAGGTGCTTCAGGAAGCATGGGGTGACATTTCATCAGATTACCTCAACAAATTGACAGCTAGAATGCCAAGGGTCCACCAGGCTGTATTTGCTGCAAATTGAGGATTTTTGGACAGATATATTATTTCAAGTGAAAATCCCTATTTATAACCTTGTCAATGTCTTGACTAAATTTTCTATTAATTTTGCAACTCATTTGATAAATAAAAGTGTGAGTTTTCATGGAAAACATGGAATTTTTTTGGGTGACCCCAAACTTTTGAGTGGTAGTGTCTATATATACAGTCCCCTCCAAAAGTATTGGAACAGTAATGCCAATTCCTTTATTTTTGCTGTAGACTGAAAGCGTTTGGGTTTGACAACAAAAGATGAATATGAGACAAAAGATCAATATGTCAGCTTTTATTTCCAGGTATTTTCATCTGGATCTGATAAACAACTTAGAAGATATCATTATTTGTAAAGGAACACCACATTTTTTGTTGAGCAAAAGTATTGGAACATGTGAATAACAGGTGTGTTTTGTTGCCCAGGTGTGTCTTATTACATTTATTATTCAAACAATAAATAACACTGAATGTCTAGGCTCAGTTTCAGATTCTGGTTTTGCCTGTGCAGACTGCAGTTATAGTAATCAACATGAAAAGCAGAGAACTGTCTATGGGTGAAAAGAAAGCAATTGTGAAGCTAAGAGAAGATGGGAAATCAATCAGAGCCATTGCACAGACACTAGCCATAGCCAGTACAACAATTTGGAATATCCTCAGGAAGAAACAAACTACTGGTGTACTAAGTAACAGACATCGAACGGGACGACCAAGGAAAACAACAGCAGTTGACGACAGAAACATTGTCAGAGCTGTGAAGAAAGACCCTAAAACTACTGTTGGTGAGATCAACAACAACCTCCAGAGGGCAGGAGTAAAGGTTTCAGAATCCACTGTTCGCAGAAGACTTCATGGACAACCGTACAGAGGCTACACCAGAAGATGCAAGCCATTCATTAGCATAAAGAATAGGAAGGCCAGGCTGGATTTTGCCAAAAAGTACAGAGACGAGCCTCAAAAATTCTGGGAAAAAGTTTTATGGACTGATGAGACGAAGATTAACTTCTACCAGAGTGATGGAAAGGCTAAGGTTTGGAGAAAAAAAGGATCTGCTCATGACCCCCAAAACGCAAGCTCATCTGTGAAACATGGTGGAGGTAATGTGATGGCTTGGGCTTCAATGGCTTCTTCTGGGACGGGCTCATTAATCTTCATTGATGATGTAACACATGATGGCGGCAGCAAAATGAATTCGGAAGTCTACAGAAACATTTTGTCTGCCAATTTAAAGAAGGATGCAACCAAACTGATTGGGAGATCCTTTGTCATGCAGCAAGATAATTACCCTAAACACACTGCAAAAGCAACAAAGGAGTTCATCAGGGGCAAGAAGTGGAAGGTCCTAGACTGGCCAAGTCAATCTCCAGACTTAAACCCTATAGAGCATTCTTTTTACCTTCTTAAAAGGAGACTGAAGGGAGAAACCCCCCAAAACAAGCAACAACTGAAAGAGGCTGCAGTGAAAGCCTGGAAAGGCATAACAAAAGCAGAATGCAAAAGTTTGGTGATGTCCATGGGTCGCAGGCTTGATGCAGTTATTGAAAGCAAAGGATTTGCAACAAAATATTGAGTCTTATTCACTTAAATCCATTTCAAGTCTATCTGTTCCAATACTTTTGCTCATCTAAAAATGTGGTCTTTCTTTTCAAATAATGATATCTTCTAAGTTGTTTATCAGATCCAGATGAAAATACCTGGAAATAAAAGCTGACATATTGATCTTTTGTCTCATATTCATCTTTTGGTGTCAAACCCAAACGCTTTCAGTCTACAGCAAAAATAAAGGAATTGGCATTACTGTTCCAATACTTTTGGAGGGGACTGTATATATATATATATATATATACACACTGTATATATGTATACACACACACACACCCACACACACACACACACACACACACACACACACTATATCACATACCTGTAGTGTGATGTTAGCCTGTGGCCAGTCCTGCAGGTCAGAGAGCAGTAGATACGAGTCTCTGTCCACAAAGTTGACGCTGACCAGCTTCTCACAGCGTGGCCCTCCAAACCCAGGCAGACACTGGCAGAGGACCCGTTCACCTCGCTCAACACACGAGGCCTCGTTTTGGCAGTCTGCCAGCTCACAGAGAGACTGGGGAGTGGGTGGCAACTCACAGAACTCACCGCTTTTGAAGTCAAGGTGAAGAAGAGAGAGAGAGACAGTTAAGAGAGAAGGAAAAAGTGAAGAAGATCGACTGACTGTGTGTGCTTGTTTGGATGTAATCCAGTCAAGTACAGTATAGCGGTGTAACGGCTCAACACGCCACTGTTCAGTTTGTATCAAACGGTTTAGATTTGCTTCAGCAGATTTTCCATATTGGGGGAATATACCTATGCCATGAGAACCCAAGAACGCACCAAAAACCTGGATTGAGAAACAGCCTTTGACTTTTCTCTTCCAGTGCCATTTCCCCTTGATTCCTCGCCATTTTGTCTACGTCATCAGTAGATTTACATAGTAGCCTAATTCTGATAGTGTACTGAACAGCTAATCTCCGGGGAGTGTGAATGTGTGCGTGGGATAGGGGTGGGAATTAGTTCCTATTTCACAGGCAACAAGCACTGATAAAACCTAGCGTGGGGCAAGGCCAGGCTCCCCAAAATGAAGACTTGGTTTCTGCACGGAACCAAATTACACACCGTTCACGTGTACAAACTGAACAGTGGGTGGTGTGCTGAACCTTTAGGTTTATCACCAAAAAATGCTACATGTATACACATGTTGGCTGTGATTGATATAAAGGGGAGTGTGTACCTGAATCCTTGGCTGCAGATGCAGGAGTATCTGTTGATTCCATCGACACACTGAGCTCTGTTCAAACATCGATGCTCCTCACAGTCATTGTAGTCGACACTACAGTCCTCGCCAACGAAGCCAGGGGAGCACACACACCTGAAGCAAACACATACACACAATTACACCTGATGTAGTACTTCACATAAACCAAAGCAAAAATACATTTCGTAATTCATTTGTAGCTATCATATAAGTATAACAATCAAAACAAACCAATCTATTCTAGAAATTAGAATATATCTGAATTAGTATTAGTTTCTGTTGTGATTTATGATGAATGGTAACAATGAACTTTATTATGAATGGCAACAGTCGACGTGCAAACCAAAAACAAACGCACATTGGTCCAGTGGAGATGATGAGGCACGTTGATGAGTGTTTACAGGGACTCCGTGCAGGAGAACACACGTCCTCCATTTCTTCACACATTTCTCCTACAGGGTGGGGGGGCGGGGGGCAAGGAGATAAAGAGGCATAAGACAAAATAATTCTACTTGAAAAGTATTATTATTTAGAGAGCTCTATACTGAACAAAGTTACTACAGTAACTACGGTTCACCACCGTTTATTTCCAGAATAGTAACAATAATAACATTTCAGTGTGTGCGCGTGTGTGTGAGACCGATATGTGTGCAGTTTTAGACAGAAACCCCATCATTAATGATGTAAAAATGAATACTAAATGAACAAACCAATGTGCTGATGTTTCATATGTACCTGTGTAGTAGGGGGCACACAGACAGGTGTAATTGTTGACTCCATCCTTACAGGTGGCTCCGTTCTGACAGCTGTGGTCCTCACAGTCGTCAATGTTAGTTTGGCAGGTAGGACCCTCAAACCCGGGAGGACAAGAGCAGCTGGCAGGACACAAAAACACCCCCACCTGAACATCGTTTGGGACACTACACGAAAATCTCCTCCAACAAACTGAAGGAAGGTAAAACGGAGAAAGTAAAGCTTAGTTAAAACTGAGTTATAAAAACACTGTGTTTACCTGTATGTTGCTTTTCCCTCCTTGTCCAGGGTGCACGTGCCCCCGTTGGCACAGGGGTTGCTAAGGCAGGCATTCAGAGTTGTGTCACAGTTCTTGCCCTGGAAAGCATAGGAAGGAATGAAAAGAAGATTGATCACAGTGTAAAATAATTGAGTTAACATATTATGTGTAAAATATATATATATATATGGAACCAGATATTATAGGATGCCTGGAATAATTGTAAACCATGCAATATTTAAGGTGTATAAAACCCGATAACATCTCAGAAAAACACAGAAATATAACTTTACTTTCTTGTACGTAAAACAAATGTTCCTTTTTTGAATGTATGCGTGAGTCGGGAGTCTGACCTTGACTCCTGGAGGACAGCTACATCGGTAAACCTCCACCAGGTCTGAGGAACAGGTGCCTTGGTTGAGACAGGGACTGGACAAACAGGGGTTACATTTGGCCAGGATGGCAGTGTCCACCTCAACTAGAGATATGCATAGAGACAGGAAAAACACGGACCGTTGAATTTTCTTGAGAAGCTGCTCAATTTAGCAAAACATCCAGAATCATCAAAGTATGATGCACATCATAACAGACAGGAGGGTAGAGTGACTGATATGAAGATCTATTGTGATATGTACTATACTTATAAAGACAAGGTTAGCTGTTTTCACCAAGGCACTCAAACTTCTTTACTGTATTTATAAAGACATGGCTAGCTGTTTTCACCTTTGCATCTCTAACGTCTAAACTGTATTTATAAAGACATGGCTAGCTGTTTTCACCTAGGCACTCAAATGTCTATGCTGTATTTATAAAGGCATGGCTAGCTGTTTTCACCTCGGCACTCAAACTTCTTTAAGTATTTATAAAGACACCTGTGTTCACCTAGGCACTCAAACGTTTATACTGTATTTATAAAGACACCTGTTTTCACTAGGCACTTTAACTTCTATACTGTATTTATAAAGACATGGTTAGTTGTTTTCACCTAGGCACTCAAACGTCTATACTGTATTAATAAAGACATGGCTAGCTGGTTTCACCTTTGCATTCTAACTTCTATACTGTATTTATGAAGACATGGCTAGCTGTTTTCACCTAGGCACTCAAACGTCTATACTGTATTAATAAAGACATGGTTAGCTGTTTTCACCTTTGCATTCTAACTTCTATACTGTATTTATAAAGACATGGTTAGCTGTTTTCACCTAGGCACTCAAACTTCTTTGCAGGTGTGGTGAGCAGAAGCTTGCCCTCCATGCCTGGTGGTCCCTCACAGCGGGCAATGCCAGGCTCTTTGTAGCCCGTCTTGACCCAGTCAGACAGCCAGCGGAGCCGGCAGTCGCAGTACAACGGGTTGGCACCAATCGCACTGAGAGAGAAGAGACAGAAAGATGAACAACACAAAATATACTATGAATCGATGAATAGTATGTTTCCTAAATAGTTTTCATCTGATAATAAACTTCAACATGTTTGGTTGAACTTGTTTTCACTCCATGAGATTTGACTGTGCAGTTGTTTGCGATGTGTTAGCGATTACATAATCCTTCGGGGGAGGTCAAGGTGGTACTTACAGATGGGACAGAGAGGCCACGTCACTAAAAATTCCATCTGGAAGTTCAGAAATCTCGTTGCCATGGAGAGACCTGAAAGTTCAACGGAAAATGTAATGAAAACCAAAAATCTTAAGAATACAAGCAGACACAGATGTAGCCAGTCTAGAGGTTGCTAGTTTCTCCTAGGGCCCAGCGAAACATCCACTTTTTTTTTTGTCATTAACACCCTGGACATTCTCCTATTTGCTGAAATAAAGTTAAAGTGTAGGTTTGTTGTAACAAACAGTAACCCATGTCAAAGTAGGCCTACACTGTTACTGACAGTTTATGTTAAACTTTAAGTTAAAATGATGAAATGATCATTTAATAGGTGCTTCCATAAATGTAGTTGGCTTGTCATATTGCATTTCATGGATGAATTGAGTACTGCTGTTGCTGTTCTTGTATAGGTTACAACTCACTTGAAATGTTTTCCGACAAGTTAAGTTAGAGAAAGAAAGGGACTACTTGTAACAGACTAACTGTACTACAGGTACATTTGTCAGCTCAATTTTCCATTACTTCAGTATATAATCAAATTGATTTACAAACCATGAGGGGCTAGACTATCCTTCATCCTACTGATGAGCAGTTATAGATCAAAGAGATCACTCGTACACTAACAAGCGTGGTCTGCCAAAAGCAATATGTTTCGGGGCTAACAGGGCTGTATGCACTAACTGTGTGCTTGGCTAGCAAATAAGACTAGATCTACTCCGGTGGTAGCTCACATCAACAGTGACTGCAAACAACTTGTGGTCTTGTCGACAGACCCATTTAATTAAGCAATTCAATTCCTCTGTAAGCCCACTAAGTGGTATCTTAGAGGACAAGCTTCTTGGACATTGTGAAACCCCTAACCATTTTCTAGTCTAAAACCTTATTCTTCTCTTCAGCTTTCCAACTTTATTAATATGTATCATACACTGTCGATGGCCACATGAGCCAGGGAAGGGAACGAAAAATTTGAGCAGAGTTGTTACCAGGACCGAACCCGGACTGAATTCGTTTTCTCAACCCGAACCTCTGCTCTAATTTGTTTCGTTTTTTGGTCCAGTATGCTTTCTCTGGCCATTAAAACGAAGGAGTGACTAACTAGTGGGCTTTCGACTAGACAATCTCATTGCTCTTGGTTTAAACGCATCGTAAGAGAGTGCCAGACTTTTTTAAATTGGAAATGTATGGTTGTGTGTCTGTTTATGTGTATGTACCTGTGTGGGTTTTGGTGTATATGTGAGTATCTGTATGGTTGTGTGGGATCACAGACATAAACGTCAAATGAATGACCAAAATAACATAGGAGAAAGAGAAAATAGGGAAAAAAAATGGTTTACAGTAGTCGGAGTGACTGCAGTCCACTGAAGGCAAGACCAGGAATGCAGCGCAGGGAGTTGTAACTGAGGATCCTGTTGGAAACAATCCACAACTCAGTTTGCTGTACACTGAATATTTCAAAGAAGCAAAATACAATGATTATGTTAAACAGGGAATGTGTGTGTTACAGTTCTCACAATGTGGTGAGCTGGCTCATGTTCGCAAAGGATGAGTTGGTCAAAGAGTTGATCTTGTTGTTACTCAGGTCTCTTGAAAAGCGAACAAAACATCAATTAAATTACTTCTCAATGTGACTGTGTGTATTATAGCGTTGGCTATTATAGCATTAAGCTATACTTACACAAGCTGGAGGTGTTTGAAAGCAGACAGTTCTTTTGGCACCATACTGAATTGGTTTCCATCTAGATACCTAAGAGGACATACGTAGTGTGTTTTTAGCAGTCTTCCATGTATGGAGGTGTGAAATGCCAGCATGTTATCAGCTTTTAATGAGTCAGCAGATCTCAGTCTCTAGTGTAAAGCTTTGCTCCTCACCCACATGGAGTGACATAGTAGTGTTGCCAAAAGAAGATGTGGCCCCTTCACGTGAACTAACTGGCAAGTTCTAAGACCCCTGATCAGCTGAACAAGTTTGATCCTTTTTTCTTAATCCAAGTGGGTAGAACAGTTAGCATTTAACCCAACGGGTCATGTGAGCTGGTAGCAGCGTGTTCCTAGTTTGTCTGTGCTTCAATACTAAATAAACGTATGTGTGTGAGATAGTGTTCTTCCAAGGTTTCAAGAACAGCTGTCCAAGCGGTCTGCTCCCAACATACTGGTTAGGGTTAGGCATGCAAGCAGGGAAAGACCTGGGAAAGCGGAAGAGTGCGGAAGAGTGTGAACTGAGCCACAACTAAGAAAGACCTGGCCAGACTTCACAGAGAATTCCCTCAGGCTAAACTGGTGTGTATTCCTGCATAGCCGAGGCAGAAACAGAGAACTGGTCATCTGGTAAAGATGAATAAAGCTTGAATGTGTGTCACCAATTTCATAACTGTGTACATCAGGACACAGGAGCAGCTATCAATCACAAACACATTGAACACAACCACCCAGGGACATTTCTGCAGGGGAACCTTTCTGTCCATCTCTGTCTTGACTGTTGTACTCTAGTGTGTTGCTCTCCGTCTGAGCATTATTGTCTTATTCTTTTTCTGTAAAGCGTCTTTGGGTCTTAGAAAAGTGCTGTATAAATAAAATCAATTACTATTATTATTATTATTATTATTAACCTTGGGAAAGACATATTTCTTTTTGCTCTACATTTTGGAAAAAAGAGACATTGCTAATACACACGATACCCTCTTTATATTAGACACTGTGTGTGGGTGTGTGTGCACAAACATAATGTAGTGTGCATTTTTACATTACAACTTATTTGTATATTATTTATAGTTTCTTTGCTACTTGTGTTATAAAAGCTTAGAAGAAAACTATGACTAGCAGATGTCCTACCCTGGACATGATAAGCCACAACTATCCGGAGATGTTCTTGTTTGAACCAATGCATATGTCTTTACCCAAGAGTACTTTATTTGGAATTGTAATCTTGTGTTTATCTAATTGGGTGCTGATGTAAATGGATGATATTTACCATTAGGATCATCTTTATTGTAAAGGATGAACATTAGGTATTATTTTCATGGTATGATGAGGATATCCCTATGGTATTTGGAATGCTGATTGCGTTCATAACTGAAATAACGGCACCATAGTTCACTTGGAAGTGGACCGAGGAGTGCTTTTTCTTTCTGACCACAGTTCGATTGTTTGGTCCGACTTCAAACGTGTGTTTGCACATACCTAAAAATACAGAAACTGAAGAGATAAATGGATGTTTGGCTCACATTAGGGGAGTGACAGTGATAGTCCTAAGAACCTTAGGGAGCAGACATGAAGAACGTATCTGGAAGAACTGCAGGCTCTGCCCATTCCTCTATCCTCGGCTACTCTTTAGTTGAAGCATTTTCTTTTCCTTCCATTATCTTACAAACAATAAAAGTTTGTGAAATTTGTATAATGCTTTTCTATGTACTCTATGTATGTACCCATGTATGTCCAGTTTAAATGTATGGACAACTAAGGATTAGTCAGTAAAAACCCTCGGATGAGCTGATTATGACATGGCGTATGAGGTAAAATAACAGATTAATAGACGAGGAACTCACAGTTCAGTGACATTTCTAGGGATGCCTTTGGGCAGTGCATCAAAGTTCTTGTTACTGCAGCGAACGACTGTCTCCAGACAGGTGCACTCACTGGGACACTGTGGCTTAGGAACACAACTGGCCTCCTCATGACCTGGGAGAGAAAAGATAAAGACAAAAGGAATATAGACTGGAGAGGGGGTGTTTTAAATATAAGAGGCAACCTGGGTCAGAAAACAATAATGAATGATTGTGTCTTGTCTTTGTGGCCAGCGTGTTTTGATAACACATGCCTTTCCAGCTTTGTGGCCTTTAAAGCCCCATTTGATAGCTCTGTGACGTGCTGTATTAAGAAGGTGGTATACTGTGTGTATACATACCCTCCTCACAGCGGAAGTCAGGCAGTGCTACATCTTGCAGTGGTATCTCCTTTAAGAAAGCAGGCTGATGGCAGCGGGGGTTGCCTGTGACAATCTTCCTGCTTCTTAACCAGTCACCAAGCCAGGCCAGACGGCAGTCACAGTTGAAGGAATTGGCCAACAGGTTCCTGTAGAGATTAATTAAGCCAAAAAAATAGATTCTATAATAGTTTGTTATAGAAGCAATGCTAACTGTGTGTGTGTGTGTGTCTGCGTCTGTGTCTGTGTGTGTGTGTGTGTGTGTGTGTGTGTGTGTGTGTGTGCGTGTGTGTACGGGGATATATTTTGACCCTTTTAAATGCTTATTTTCTATTTAGATCACACGCAAACTTTATTTAGGCATTTATGCACCTGGCACTTTTTTATCTGTAGTCTATTTTGATGGGATAACGTTTTACGAGCAGATATTCGAAAGAGGTGGTGCCGTTGCAATTTAATTGCAATTTAATTGAATCAGCTCATTTAAGGTTTCTACCTTTGTATCAGGTCAAATTGAATTCATAATTAATATTCATTTATTTGGCAGTTTACCTTTACCTTTACCGGGTGTTTCTTGTCTGTCTTCTGCTAGTTTTAGTTTGGGTTATATTAAGGTCCCTGTGATAAGCATTAGTTCAGTAACAATGCCCTTATAAGTCCCTTTATAAGATGCTTAGAAACGCTTATTGATAGATTATAAGACATTTATAAGCATTGTTAAACTGATGCTATTTTTTTGCTTTAATTAGATTAATCTAATTTTTTAGCAGTCAATTATGCACTTTTTTTTTAGAGATACCGAATCTACAGCGGGAACAACGCCTTATTGATGTTAATAAATCTGTTTTATAGTGCACTTGTTAATAGTTGACTATGCAGTTCGTAAGCTCCCCATCTGGAATGAATTAGATTTGGATCGACACATCAGCATGACATGGAGAATACAAGCTTTGTTGTCTTTGCCACATGAATGGCAGATCCTGAGATTGGTATCATGGCCAGATGTACAATCTCACCATTGGCATTTACTACGGCCATGGAAGTAATAATCTGAGCCTGCAAATGGGTTGTTGGCGGGCATAAGGTAATGGCAGGGCTACGCCTTCCTCCCATCCGAGCATATATGAACGATAGCACAATATTGACGACAACTACTACTTGTACCCTAAATGAGCTAGAATGAAAAGAAAAACCAGCAAATCCAGAAGCATATCATGTCGTCAATCCAAACCTCAACCATAGTTTGGACCGCCATTAATTAACAAAAGAATAGTGGTTATTGCGTAATTAGCTTCTATAATAGGCCGTTTAAAAGTGACCAGACGTATGGAATCTACGTTAATGGTTTTCTGTAACCCCTGTTAAGCCGTCGTATCTAAACAATAATTCCAGAAAATACCTAAAAGCAATAATAATAATAATACTATAATATATATATATATATATATATATATATATATATATATACAGTGGGGCCAAAAAGTATTTAGTCAGCCACTGATTGTGCAAGTTCTCCTACATAGAAAGATGATAGAGGTCTGTAATTTTCATCATAGGTACACTTCAACTATGAGAGACAAAAATGAGAAAAAAAAATCCAGGAAATTACATTGTAGGATTTTTTAAGAATTTATTTGTAAATTATAGTGGAAGATAAGTATTTGGTCACCCACAAACAAGCAAGATTTCTGGCTCTCACAGACCTGTAACTTCTTCTTTAAGAAGCTCTTCTGTCCTCCACTCGTTACCTGTATTAATGGAACCTGTTTGACCTCGTCATCTGTATAAAATACACCTGTCCACAGCCTCAAACAGTCAGACTCCAAACTCAACCATGGCCAAGACCAAAGAGCTGTCGAAGGACACCAGGAAGAAAATTGTAGACCTGCACCAGGCTGGGAAGAGTGAATCTGCAATAGGCAAGCAGGTTGCTGTGAATAGATCAACTGTGGGAGCAATTGTAAGAAAATGGAAAACATACAAGACCATTGATAATCTCCCTCGATCTGGGGCCCCACGCAAGATCTCATCCCGTGGGGTCAAAATGATCATGAGAACAGTGAGCAAAAATCCCAGAACTACACGGAGGGAGCTGATGAATGACCTGCAGAGAGCTGGGACCAAAGTAACAAAGGCTACCATCAGTAACACACTACGCCAAGAGGGACTCAAATCCTGCGGTGCCAGGCGTGTCCCCCTGCTCAAGCCAGTACATGTCCAGGCCCGTCTGAAGTTTGCCAGAGAGCATATGGATGATCCAGAAGAGGATTGGGAGAATATCATGTGGTCAGATGAAACCAAAATAGAACTTTTTGGTAAAAACTCAACTCGTCGTGTTTGGAGGAAGAAGAATGCTGAGTTGCATCCCAAGAACACCATACCTACTGTGAAGCATGGGGGTGGAAACATCATGCTTTGGGGCTGTTTTACTGCAAAGGGGACAGGACGACTGATCCGTGTTAAGGGAAGAATGAACGGGGCCATGTATCGTGAGATTTTAAGCCAAAACCTCCTTCCATCAGTGAGAGCATTGAAGATGGAACGTGGCTGGGTCTTCCAGCATGACAATGATCCCAAACACACCGCTCGGGCAACGAAGAAGTGGCTCCGTAAAAAGCATTTCAAGGTCCTGGAGTGGCCTAGCCAGTCTCCAGACCTCAACCCCATAGAAAATTTGTGGAGGGAGTTGAAAGTCCGTGTTGCCCAGCGACAGCCCCAAAACATGACTGCTCTAGAGGAGATCTGCATGGAGGAACGGGCCAAAATACCAGCAACAGTGTGTGCAAACCTGGTGAAGACTTACAGGAAACGTTTGACCTCTCTCATTGCCAACAAAGGTTATGTTACAAAGTATTGAGTTGAACTTTTGTTATTGACCAAATACTTATTTTCCACCATAATTTACAAATACATTCTTAAAAAATCCTACAATGTGATTTCCTGGATTTTTTCCCTCATTTTTTTCTTTCATAGTTGAAGTGTACCTATGATGAAAATTACAGACCTCTCTCATCTTTCTAAGTAGGAGAACTTGCACAATCAGTGGCTGACTAAATACTTTTTGGCCCCACTGTATATATATATATATATATATATATAATATTGCCACCCTGTAGTAGTGGTGTGTGTGTGTGTGTGTGTCCCACACAGTATATCCCAGTCTTACAGGGTGGAGAGGCTCTGCAGTATGTCAAATAGTGATGTGTGTGTGTGTGTGTGTGTGTGTGTGTGTGTGTGTGTGTGTGTGTGTGTGTGCGTGTGTGCGTGTGTGTATATCTCCCAGTCTTACAGGGTGGAGAGGGTCTGCAGTGTGTCAAAGAGTGGTGTGTGTGTGTGTGTGTGTGTGTGTGTGTGTGTGTGTGTGTGTGTGTGTGTGTGTGTGTGTGTGTGTGTGTGTGTAGTATATCCCAGGTCTTACAGGGTGGAGAGGGTCTGCAGTGTGTCAAAGGCTCCAGGGTTGATGGTTGTGAGCTGGTTGTCATAGAGAGACAGCAGACGGACATTGTGCAACCCAGTAAAGCTGTTGTTATGGACACAGCTAATTCGATTGTTCCTTAGCATCCTGCAGGGTAGTAAACACAATCATTTTATTCACAGATAACACAGTCTGTATTACTCGTGTGTGTGTGTGTGTATTTTTGTGAACATGTGTTGACATGTGTATCCATTTTAGGACTGGAAAGAGTAAGATCATGCCAATCAGCGGTAAGGGTTTGCAGTGCTGGCCTATACATTATCGGTAGTCAATCAGAAATTCATAAGATAATAGGCTCACAACACTCATATAGTATCACTGTGGATGTGTACTTATTGTAGACAGCAAAGCACAGTCTAGTTCTGTTTGGTATTGCAGTGTACGGTATTGTGTGTGTGTTTTACTCACAGCATGCGTAGTCCCTCTAAACCTCGAAACATCCCGCTGCGTACTGAGTCTATCTGGTTAGCTGTGAGGTGGAGCTCGTTGACAGATCCTGCTCCCTCAAATGTCCCATCTTCAATTTCAGTGATCTTGTTGTTGCTAAGGTTACTAAAAGAAATAGTACACCGTATCATCATTATTACCACGAAAATATGGACATATAATACAGCTAAAATAAACAGACATTTACCAATGTTCTTTGTAAAATAATGAAATAAGAAACACTGGAAACAATAAATAATGAATTATAGATATTTCTTTTAGGAAATTAATAGTTACATCTTTTTGAGCTGGGACGTGGTTCTGAACAATCCTGTAGCCTCCAGAGTAGTTATCTCATTGTTGTTTAAACGACTGCAAGAGAGGAGGAACAGAATCAAATATATATATATATATATAATTTTTAGTAAGTATAATTATTAGTTAATAATAATACAATTATTAGTGGGCAGCAATGGTTGGTGGAACTATGATACTAATAAATTATGTGGGAAATTACAGTCAATATAGTGTGATCTATGTCGCTATCTCTATATCTTTTTATACTGTATACCATACCAAAAAAGTTGGTTTTGCAATTATGCAAGGGAGGTTGTGTGAATTTAAAGTGAATATTGTATACTGATACCATGCCAATTCCATACAGTTCAGTGGTTGAGATGGTGATATGTTTTGGTATTTTGTTGAGTTTGACTTAAGAACTTTACGTCACCGACACAGTTTTAAAGTAAAGTGATCCATCTATACATCTTACAGTTCAGTGGTGGAGGTGGGGATGTGGTCTGGGACTTTGGTGAGCTTCAGATTGGAACAGTCCACCACATTTGACTCACAGCGACACTTAGGTGGACAGACTGGATCATTGTTGCAGTCGTTCAAACGAGTATCCTCTGTACCTTAAAGACATACAGCACATACATAATACTTTACTTCAAAATGGATGAAAGTGCAGTAATTGTGAAAGGGTTTGTTTGTATGACGACTTGAAATTACGTGTTTTAATTGACGTTTTCATTCATGAATACATCAAGAGTATAATTACACTGTGGGCCTTTTTTGCACACCACCAACATCCTAGGAGTTTGACTATCAAAATATATTGAGTCCATTAAATATATAAATATATTATCTATGAATGTAGAAAGAAACAAAGACACTTTAAACCCTCAAACCATCCAACTGTAAAGAAGTGCAATGGGAGGAAGAGAGACTGACGTCAGACAGATATCAAAGACGAGAGGGAAAGAGGAAAGGAAAAGTGGGGAAATTGGAATGGGGATAGAAAGAACGGGGGGAATGGGATAGGAAAGGGAGAGAGAAGTCAATGGAGAGGAGGGAAAAATAAATAGGGAGAGTGTGAGAGAATGAGTTGGGACTCAGACGATGGTGGTCAACTCTCTCGAGCAGACCACCTCAGGTAGAGTTAGGAAAGAGAGGGAGCGAGAGAGAGAGAGTGAGAGAGAGAGAGAGAGAGCGAGAGAGAGAGAGAGAGAGAGAGTGAGAGAGAGAGATGGAAGGATGGCAGGTAGAAGGACGATGAGGGAGATGAAGATGTGGAGAGGAAAGCTGGAGATGTGGAGTGGAAAGGATAGTTCGAATTTGAGGCAGTGGACCTTTAGAAATGGAGTGTTGGACATGGAAGGCAGTGCTAGGACTCAAGGAGAGAGTCGATGCACGAGGAGGGTATTTAAAGACGGAGGGAAGGACACAAGAGGGAATGTGTGGGAGGGATGGAGAGAATAGAGGGATGAGAGGTAGGGATGGATGGATGATGGAGGGAGGGGCACATCGGCTTTTCAGGGAGTGTGGGATGTTCCCCTCCTCGTCCTCTGTCTATGAATAGATGTTATGTGCCAAAGAGCCGGTTGTCTGTTACATCACGGCTGCTCAATAATGGAGAAGCATTGGGAGACATTTTTAAAGGACTGTCTGTATATGTATTTGGGTGAGCATCTGTGTTAAAGAGTGTGTGTGCTCTAACGTGTGTAGTGTTAAGGTTAGGGTTATGGTGAGCATCTGTGTTAAAGAGTGTGTGTGTGTTCTAACTTGTGTAGTGTTAAGGTTAGGATTATGGTTAGGGTGAGCATCTGTGTTAAAGAGTGTGTGTGTTCTAATGTGTGTAGTGTTAAGCTTAGGGTTGTTTGCGTGAGCGTCAGTGTTAAATAGTGTAGTGTGTTCTCATGTGTGTGCTCGGCTTTGAGCAGGTAGACCAAGGTCATTCTTTTAAGTTATTCAGTGTTCAATGTTCCTTATCTCTCTGACATGCTAAAATACCTTTTACATTGAGGGTAACATCCTCTGCTGCCTCAGCCTTCCCAGGTCATGTCAAACATTATCACATTGAAATATACCAACTGGCCTGAACCCTCTACAACTTTACTGCTGTACTGCACTGGCCTGAATTCTACGCACAATGCCACAGCTTCAACTGTTTGTGGGAGCAGGTATCATCTGTTAAAACATAGAATACTCTTTGCCAGTACTGGGTTGTACTTTCTAAAATCAAGATAGCGTTGATATAACTACAACTGAGGCATAAACTAAAGGGTTATGTCTATAACCAGGTTCTTTGAGTGAAAGGGGGAGACTCCTTCCTATAGGAAAGCCCTGTAGGCACCTTCTTTTCTTAAACCTTAGACCACAGCTCCTT
Source organism: Aplochiton taeniatus (assembly GCA_017639675.1). Lineage (NCBI taxonomy): Eukaryota > Metazoa > Chordata > Actinopteri > Galaxiiformes > Galaxiidae > Aplochiton > Aplochiton taeniatus. Next base: position 5,053,271 of record CM030184.1, read on the forward strand.
CATATCAAGGAGACCTTACGCGTCTTGCGGGCCTTGTATATATGTACCCTGTGGAGGCAAACTGAATACACAAAGGGTGCACTGAGAAAGCATGCCCACCCGCATTGCAGTAGCCAGAGCTAGGAGAATAGCGGTCTTGTATGACATTGTCTTCAGGCCAATAGTCTTTAACGGCTCGAATAGAGCCCAATAAAATCCATCTAACACTATACCCAGGGCCCAAGATGGAGCAACATATTTAAATAAAGGACGCAGCCTGCAAAACCCTGTTAGGAATCGTGTTACCAAAGACTGAGTACCAACCGTTTTTCCATCAAAACCTATATGGCACGCTGAGATGAACTTTCATGGTGGAGAAAGCCTTTCCTTTATCAAACAGACTTTGAGGAAATAAAGTAATATTTGCCAAGTCGCATTAAAAGGCACCAGGTCGCAAACACGTTTAACTTTAAATCGTAAAGTGAACGATTGGACTGTTCCCTTGTGCTCTGAATTGTGGCTACGACTCTAGGATGCACTCCTTGTGTAGTTAGCCTCTGCCTTTTGGCATCACATGCCTTGGTTGTGATGCTAAATCTCTCTGTTCGCCTGAGACAACAAGTCAGCGTGTAACGGGATAGGCCAAGGGTACAAACCGTGTTGAAATAATGGACACCGACCAGTATAAACTCATCATCATCAGAATATATACGATCGCTACATCGTGTGAAGAGGTACCTTTTCCTACGGTCGAGCGGTAAGGACACTCGGACGCTTACACACGTCAAATTTTGAGTTGATTGTGTTTAATAAAGGAACATCGTTATCTGATATCCTCTGGCAGGGGCCTTCTGGTTGTTCCTCCTCCTCACCTTATCCCCAAAGGAGGCCGGGCTTTCGATGTTCGGCCCCTCAGTTGTGGAGCTCCATGTCTGAGAATCTCAGAGAAGTGAAAACTTTGAAATCTATACTTTTACGTTTGATTATGATCTTTTCTGCACTGTTTTGTGGTGTTTTTCATTTATTTATTTTGTTTTAGTCAGTTTTACTTGGTTCTGTGTGCCCTAGTAGCATTGCTTTAAGGGTGTCCTCTGGATTTTTTGTTTTTATTCTGTTCCGTGAAGGGCTTTGTAACATGGTTTTGAAAAGCACTGTACAAATAAAGTTGATCATTCTTATCTCTGAAATGTGCCGTGTTTGCCCTTCTCTGCCATCGGTTGTTTTTACCTCTCTGCAGGGTTCGAGTTAGAATCTGAGATTTGTAGGGGTCTCTAAAATAACTAACGTGACGGGCGGTGATGAATAAATAATAGCCTTGCGGTTGTGCTTTCTCTCTCTTTGTGTGTGTGTGTGTGTGTGTGTGTGTGTGAGAGAGAAAGAGAGCTTAGTTCCAATGCCCATACTAATATGTGGTCCAACACTTTCACGCACACACACACACACACACACACACACACACACACACACACACACACACACACACACACACACACACACACACACACACACACACACACACACACACACACAGCAGCCCACTTTTTGTATCATGTTGCGTGATGTTACCCCCTCGGCCTACACACCACAACAAAAACGAAACTAGCCAGGCTTGCAGTCCCTGTCGGCTGCAGCCTGTTTTTCGGCACCGTGGTATCTAGTCTACTTGGCACTTCTATTCAATAAACCAAAGACATCAGTGGCTTCTTCAGTTTTTCACACTGATCACATGTTATCACATGTTATCACATGTTCGCGCGCTGTCAACACAGGCACAGATTGCGCACCAGGACTGCGACCCATGGTGACTTGGTGGTGAAGTGCAGTCATACTGCCATTCACCAGAGAATATAGTACGTAGTTCTTTTGGAAAAGAATGTTTCCTTTAGCCTATTTATCTCAATGTAAATACTACTCATTACATGATTGAAAAATGTATTATGTTGGTAATGTATTTGCAACCCCCACAGATGTATGACTTTATTGCTTTCGTGGGAGCTCAGACCCCTCCTTATTGGAGCTCAGCTCCTACATAACTTGAACCCTGCCTCCACCTCCACCCTGCACCAACCTCTGGTTCCCTCTAGGCTCTCTCTGTCTGAGAGAAAGTCTGCTGTTGTTTTCATACAAACAAAGGTGAAAACAGATCACTCTTGCACACGAGCACACATAATGTCACCAAGGAATGGGGATAACTTTCCTCAAATGAGTATCTACAGTAACCACCGTGATCAAGAACTGTATTAAAGAAAGTAATGCATGTAAAATATTAAAAAAGCACAGTAAAAGTAGAGTCCAGTATGGAGAATCCAGCCCTATCCCAAGCAAAGCCACTCACCTGGGATGAAGTACTGCTCTTTGGCTGTGATGGAGACAAGAGAGAATCAGGGATGTCAGTGAGGCTACTCCACATACAGCTAGGACTCAGCACTGTCATATATAGAGGAATATATATGACCAAGCATGGGCATGTATGACAACTGTGTATCCAGACACATCTAATAATGACTTTGGGTAAAACAAGTAGTGGCAAAGGTAAATACACTGTTGAATGCCATACATTGTAAAACATGAGGTGAATGAAGAAAGAAAGAAAGAAAGAAAGAAAGAAAGAAAGAAAGAAAGAAAGAAAGAAAGAAAGAAAGAAAGAAAGAAAGAAAGAAAGAAAGAAAGAAAGAAAGAAACAATAAATAGTAGAGTGTAAAAATGATTTTACTCTTAACTATTTGCACTTTAGCATGGATCGAACCAGAGAGAGGGTGAGCCTATCGTACAGACTGTGGCCACTCAAATGCAAGCACTTAGTTAGAGCCCTGTATAAAGAGGTGATAAACCTCAGACATGCAGCATAGCACCCATGCTGCTAAGCCCAGTGCATTAACACAGCCCCAAAGAAGAACTATAGCTGAGCCTGAGAGAAACATGGTGTCGGGTATAGTCCAAACAGGAGCCTGGCAGGGAGATTGTATTTTTGTCTGCACCATTGACCCAAACTAACTTGGGGCTGCCGCTAAGAGCATGCCACTGAGGTTCAGATACATGTTAAAGAGGAATAAACAGGGCAGCTAAGTTTTGCCCACTAACTGTATCAGGACAGTTGTGGTGCAGTACCACACACTAAGACTAGAAAGTAAAGGCTCTATTCAAATACAAAGAGGGTCGTCTAATGGCTGTCGTTGTACTAAAGAAACAACGCTCTCCTTAAGTCCACTTAGGTACACCTGGTATTACGTTTATTCAGCCTTGTTTTACTTGAATGTGATTAACAAGGATTATTTACTTAAGCCTTGCTGTTTTGAGACATATATTTTTATTCACAACGAATAGGATTTGAACGGTCTACAACCCCCTGAGTATTGTTTCTGTCATCTTGAGTCTGACGTACAGAACTAGAGAGAGACCGAATGGAAAACGGAAACAGGAAAAACAGACCGAGAGACAGACTAGGACAGACAGCTCGCTCCACAGCTGCTCCAAGAATAGATAGACATAGCTAAAGGGCATAAAGAGAGGAATAAAACGATAGATATTGTAGAAGAAAAAAAAAAGGGAATACAATTGAGACACAATAGGGATGCAAGAAGAAGAAACACACAGTAGAGAAAATAGATTGATGGATGAGTTGATAGATGAACGGATGGATAAACAGGCCAATAGACACAGCCCAGAGTGAGCTAGGAGCTCCAACCAGCCTACCAGAGCAGCGGAACTTTTTGCTTTTGATCTGTCCAATGCGTTTGTTGGCCAGTCGACGGGGGCTGGCGCAGCGGGCACCACTGGTCTCTATCGGGTTTGAGCGCAGGTAGTCTGCCAGCCACTTCAGGTTACAGTCACAAATAAAGGGGTTCTGGGCCAGGTGACTGGGGAGAGGGAGATTGGATGGGGAGATAAAGAGAGGGAGAAAGAGAGAGGAAGAAAGAGTGCATAAGCAAGACAAGAAAAGTTTAGAGTGGAGATTCATGCATGGAAAAAAAAAAGAGAAAAGGAATATTTGGGAGAAGAGAGGGAACAGCAGGGAGAAAAATAGACAGCATAAAAAAACTGATTTGGAGAAGGGAGGACCTACATCCAACACTATTGCTAAACATCTACAGATATATTTCTTCAATTCTAATACATAGAGACTATATTAACGTGCATGGAGTGCAAAGTGGTGTGTTCTGTTCTGTTTGTGGATGTGTGTGAGTGTGTTTGAGAGGGCAAAAGAAAAAGATAGAGAGGAAGTATGTATATGTGTGTTGGTCCGTGTATTGTGGTTTATGTGGTAGATTTGAGCCTTGAAATGGGAAAATCAGTTTTTAGCAGTTTTCTTGAAACAAGAAGCTAATAATATGTGTATGTGTGTGTGTGTGTGTGTGTGTGTGTGTGTGTATGTGTGCACGTGCAGTATGTGACTCCCCTGAGAGAGAGAACTTTCAGCTGAGCCGGGGGGTGTTTATAAATATACATTGAGAAATTACCCCCCCAAAACATTATTATATGCTGGGATTGATCTGGCCTATTAGTGCTGTCTGCGTTATCTCTTTGGATAATTGACAGTCTGTGTGTACCAGTCAAGAGGATAAATAGACCTGGACTCTTTGGTTCTTATACTCCGCTGTTATTGTGGAGACATGAGTAAACCACTAGGTGTTGGTTGTTGTGTTTTATGGCTGCAGCTTAGTACTCCATGCATCAGGGTCTGACTGTTAGGTGTGTGTGTGTGTGTGTGTGTGTGTGTGTGTGTGTGTGTGTGTGTGTGTGTGTGAGTTTGCTGTCTTAACAAGGGGCATGTCTACGTTATGTTATGTGTGTCTGTAGGCTTTTCATACGTAAATATCTGTGTGTGTGTGTGTGTGTGTGTGTGTGTGTGTGTGTGTGTTTGTGTGTGTGTGTGTGTGTGTGTGTGTGTGTGTATGTTTGTGCGGTAAGGTATGTTTGTGTATGGGAGTGTGTGCCTGTCTGACTCACAGGGTCTGGATAGCTCTCAGTGCAGCGAACGTGCCCTTGGCCAAAGTCTGAATTTTGTTGTCGTACAGCGAGAGCAGTGATAGGTTCTGGAGGTCCTGGAAGGTGTTAGCCCGCACACAGTGGATCTTATTGGCATTCAGCAACCTGGGGGTATGGAGGGAGGAGGAGAGGAATACAATAGGTAGAGTGAAGAAAGAAAGCCAGAGGAAAAAAACAGTTTAGACAGCGAATGGAGAATAATAGAGAAAGAGAACAGGAGAAGTAGAGATGAGGATAGTGCAATTGTCAGTATGGCAGTTTATTATTTCATCTTACTATTTCATATTTTATTATTTATCATTTATTTATTCTAGTTCTGTTTTAGTATTTTTGTTTTTAAGAATTAAACAATTTTACTTAGGAGGAGTTACAGTAGATACTTGAGGGAGTTACCTTTTCAAGCAGTTGAGAATCTACGGGTCTATGAGAGTATGCTAAGAATACATTTTCGTACCATTTATGTAATTATGTGTAAACTCATGTATATGCAGTGTTGTGGTTCATATTATTGTGTATTTTCAGTGCTGTCTATCTAGTGAGGTGTGTACTTAGTGCTGTGTGTCTATGGAGTTTTATACTTTAGTGTGTCTATTGTGTTGTGTACTTTCAGCATTGTGTGTCTATTGTGATGTGCATTTATAGCAGTCTCCGTTTTCTACTTACAGCAGTTGAAGGGCGTAAAGACCGTCAAACACACCATGGGGCAGAT